>VXBW01004049.1:335517-476553 GCA_013400375.1 Thinocorus orbignyianus
GGTCCCTGCCCATGGCAGGGGGGTTGGAACTTGATGATCTTGAAGGTCCCTTCCAACTCTGACCATTCTATGATTCTATGAATATAAACCATGCCCCTAATATAGCACAGGAGTTTACTTCACAAGCTACACACACTGCTGCTTTTCAAAGTTGCAATGATGGCTAAATAAAGATGTCTTTATGGCTGTCCAGGGAATGCAATAAAGTCACCTAACCCAGCAGCCACGCTGGTTTCTGGTCACACACTCCGGTAACACACGGAGAATGGTTACAGACAACCTGTGCCTCTGCTTTCCTTCACGTGTGTCTAGCACAGAAGAAAGTCACTCTAGAATTTTTTTTAATTATTATTCTTTCAGCTGCTGTAGCCCCGCCCGGAGCTGTCCCTCAGCACCACGGCAGGAGCTGTCCCTCAGCACCACCCCTTTATGGCAACCCTACAGCTTGCTATCCAGAACTGAAACAAAGCCAACTACACGTATTAAATTATTGTATAACTTCCTACATACAGATATGTAATACATATGAACTGTTGGAACAGGTCCAGCGCAGGGCCACCAAGATGATCAGAGATATGGAGCACCTCTCCTATGAGGACAGGCTGAGGGAGCTGGGGCTGTTCAGCCTGGAGAAGAGAAGGCTCCAGGGAGACCTTATTGCAGCCTTCCAGTATCTGAAGGGAGCTCCAGGAGAGCTGGGGAGGGACTCTTGGTCAGGAAGTCTAGTGACAGGACGAGGGGGAATGGTTTTAAATTGGAAGAGGGGAGATTTAGATGAGATCTTAGGAAGAAGTTCTTTCCTGTGAGGGTGGTGAGGCACTGGAACAGGTTGCCCAGGGAAGTTGTTGATGCCTCATCCCTGGAAGTGTTGAAGGCCAGGTTGGATAGGGCTTTGAGCAACCTGCTCTAGGGAGAGGTGTCCCTGCCCAGGGCAGGGGGGTTGGAACTTGACGATCTTTAAGGTCCCTTCCAACTCTTAACCATTCTATGATTGTATGATATATATTCAAGATACATAAAATTAGACTGGGCAAATTATTCGGATTGAGAAAATCAGTATATAAATAGACACTCAATATTTCTCATTAACTACAAAAAATACCTGCCAGTAGTCCACATCACCTGAAAAAGAAAGATAGTCAGACACGTGGTTCTAGAACAAACTTTGTCCATAAACACACCTAATAATTGGAAGTACATCTTCAAGGGGAAAAAATCTAATTAGCCATTGCTAAAAGTACAGTTATTTCCTTCATTCTCTTAGAGTTACTGATGATTTACAAAAAAGCACTTTAGGTGTTTCTTTTCATCATCACTCATTTTTATACCATCCATTTTCCCAATACTGCAAGCCATGAGCAAATAAATAATCCCCTGTATTCCTTCCTGTATATTCTTTCCACACAGTTGCACTAACTTGAATCTCTTGACAGAATCCCTGGCCCTCATCAGCTCAAGCTTCTCCTACGAGTTTGCTAGTGTTGTGTTGTGTGGTTGTTTGTGGGGCTTTTTTTGTTGTTGTTGTTTTTTGGTGGCGTTTTTTTGTGTAGTTTTTTTTTGTTTGTTTTGTTTGTTTGTGGTTTTTTTTTTTGTTTTTTTTTTTTTTGTTCCCCCCCCCCATTGGTTGGGCTTGACGATCTTAAAAGGTCCCTTCCAACCTGGGTGATTCTGTGATTCTGTGAAAGGGCAAACAGCTCAAACAACCCACACCTGGCCGCACACTGCCAGGGAGGTATGAAGCTCAGGTGTGTCACAGAATCACAGAATCACAGAATCACCCAGGTTGGAAGGGACCGTTTGAGATCATCTAGTCCAACCAATGGGGGGGNGGACACAGTACTCGAGGTGGGGTCTCACCAGTGCCGAGTACAGGGGGACGATCAAACAGAAATGCTCAATGTGTGTCAGGAGAAGAAATAGGGGTGGGTGTGAGCTCTTTATGCTCGCTGCTGAATGCAGGACACTTTCTGCAGTAGCAAGAAAGCAGAATTTACCAGTTTTCCTGTCTTTGAGCAACAAACATTCAGCAATGAGGTATTATTCTCCCTGTTACAACACATGGCATTGCTTCTTTGCCCCCCAGGGCATGAGGGACTGGAGTACCTGCGACCTCACTGCTCGCCGTATGAAATATATGGCAACATTGGCACGGAATGTATTGCTCACTGCTTCTCTGCAGAATCACTGACAGCCACAGGCAACAGTCACAGCAGAGGGAAGGGAGGAGAAGCATCTGGAAGGCTAAAGGGAGCAGTGGAAGGACAGGACTAACAACAAAAACACGTAAAGAAGAAACTGGGATGAAGATTAAGCAAGTGAGAGCTACTCTGAGCTCTGAGCCGTGGCAAAAAACTATTTTCCTACATTTCCTCATTCTAAAAATAACAAGTACTGCCTGTAAAAAACTGTAATGTTCTTATACTACAAGTTTATGAGTTACATTTTATCTCAATCAACTGCAATAATTAAATGAATACCAATTAAAACTATTTTTCAGACTTTTTCAAATCATTAAGAAAGGCTGCTGGTAATCTTGCTGTGGAAGAGGACGCAAAATTAGATAATTAAAAATGCACAAGTAATGCTCCATAGCACATTTTTCATGTACAGATGTTCTGAAGGGATTAAAGGCTCCATCCCCTGCTCTGACAGACACATAAAGCATTTTATAATGACAGATTTGTAAAAATCATTATCCTCAGATAATGAATAATTAGGACATTAATTATTCTGGTTTCACCTTGATTTTGTACACGAATGACCTCGGAACCAGAAGTTTCCATCTGCAAGATACTGTTTTGGGCTACAAAGGATATGTTACCTTTTTTTTCGCAGTTTAGCCTAACTGTTTTCATATATCTCCCTTACATGATGATAATTTGGAGGCTATTGCCTCCCAAAAAGACCAAGAGTTGTGTCCGGGAACACCAGTGCCCTTGCCCGTGCCCCAAGAGACCTCACCTAAGAAGCAACATTAATTAATTGCCATACATGTTCAAAGAGTTTCTCTCCAATGAAACTGGGAAGTGCAGCAGTGAATGAGACAGTTGGCTGCAGTAATTTGGACAAACAGAAACAATGCAGGGCTGCTGATTTACTCCAGGTTTTGTGGTGGATTATACACTGCAGAGCCTTCAGATGCAAAACGCCAAGCAGCTTTGCCTCTTACATCTATTCTGTTACAAATTTAGGTAGGAATTTTCCATGCCTGGCTTCTGCCCAAGGTTGAATTTCTTCTTTTACTAAGTTTTCCACTAAGTTCCAGTGGAAACACCACGACAGATTGCCTGGTCCTTTTGAGGGAACTAAAAAGTAAAAAAAAAAAATAATCCATATCGTGCTGTCCCACAATAAACACATAAATTCAGTTTGCTTGGAGAAGCACATATGGCTGGTGCCTGACTGAAAGATGTTGATGAGGAAATCCTTCTATTCGGCACAAACTCTTTTCTGTTCCTTTTAGTATCTGTAAATTTGGTCAAGCAATAACTTTTATCACATCTGTTATGCTAAGAGACTTCAAAGAGATCAACAGTTAAAATGCCAGCAAACTCCAAAGCAAAGCAGTGTTGCACTCACTCACAGCTCCTGTGGCTAAACAGATTTATATTTCCTGAATGTTACTATTTTGCCTCAAGGTTAGAGGCAGAAAGTCAGTATTTTCCAGGAATTGCTCCTCTGGGCTACTCTGGATCTGGGAAAGTCAGCTGGACTCTTGGGGATGTGGGGAGGCTGTATCTTCCCTGCTGGGCACCAGGACCCAGGACAAAGCCATCTGACTGGAGAGACAACAATCCCTGGAAGCAAAGACACTGGTTCATGGCAATACTGAGGTAAGAAGAAAATAAGAAAACTTAGGAATTAAATTTCTTTCCTCACTCTCTCTGAAGAAACCTCCCAAGCCCAGAAAAGGTGATTGGGATACAGAGAAGGAGGTGGGGGGGTGCAACATGGGCAGCCGGGCTGTGACACTCCAGGAACAGAGCTGACCCACACATCTTGGATCTTGCATGGTCTTTTCACTGTCATAAATATTAAAGTTAAACTAAGTTTGATTAATTTGTTTTTTATTTTCCCTCTGTGTTTTAGTTAATACTTGCCTATCTTTTGTGAGCACAGCACTAATGGAAATGCATCAGGGACACGCACTTAGGGACGCAGCACACAGGGTAAAGCGGCAAACTAGAAGTGAAAAGCCCACATCAAAAAATATGATTGAATCTAGTACCCACTGCTTTCACCTCATTTTATTCTTGCAGTAGGAGTCTGATTAGCAACTACAGTGTGGATACATTCCCCTGATGATTTTAAAGCATCCTGTGCTTTGAAAAATACTGCTTCGTGTAATGCTGCCCCGTGTGCCATTCCCTGCATCATTAACATCAAGATGCGCTTTGGATTGAACAAACACTAACACCGGCCACATCCTAAAATGTTAATTTAAACATCCTATTTTTAAAGAAAATCTTTGCAATGGAAAATTCCAAGATGGAAAGAAACCTTCTGAAAACATAGCAGACACATGGCTATGAACCCAATGAAGGCTTTTAGTGTTTAATAGCGAGACCCACAGAAAGTCTCTGTCAGCAGCATGGGCTACATTATGGATGCTCCCATCCCAGCTCCGGGAGGGAAGATGTTCTCCCATTGCAGTATCAACCAATTAATCTCGATATTTAAATACAGAACTATAAACCACTGAAGCCACTGCATAATAAACATTGCTTACTACACTAAATAAGAAAATCAGTCTCTACTTAGTGACCCTAAACGTCTTGTTTACAGCAGAATCCTTGACTACAAAGAAACAGTCATACACAGGCAAATCATCAGCAACATAATGAGTGTCATAAATATAGAAGCTGTCTTCTGGTATTTATAACAGTCTTTTTATATCAAACTGGAATTCCATTACTGGTTGAGTCATGCTGAAAAAACCCCAAAGCAGTATAGTATCTCAGTTATAATACTGACTTTAATAGCTTGTATTTAAAAATTACAAATAAATGACTGTTTAAAAATATTTGGTAAATCAAAACAGGTGGTCCTTATTGCCATGTGCTTAACTGATTTGTTCATACAAGTGCTGAGGGCATCCAGTTCCTGAAGCTCAGGGGAATGGCAAAGCACGTGACGTTTCAGCACGAGTGCTCAGTGCCGTGCAGAATTCCAGCCAGGATAAAACACACAAACAAGCGCCCAACATCCTGAGTCAGCACAGTGCTGCCAGGGACTCGAATATTTTCCTTTCTAGCTCCGTACTTTGTGAACCCAAGCACAAATCACTAAGCACAGCCCTTCCCTGGCTGTAAGGAGCACTCATTCACACTCCACTGAAACCGCCTGGCTCTTCTCACAGGCAGCCTGCAGCTCCCTGCCCTTCCTCACCCTCACTGCTGGGATGGGCACCACTGCTGTGATCCAAGCCATTCAGTGGCATGGGATAATACGACTATCCTTTCTTTGATAAGAGCATTTAAAATATTTTAATTAAACTTAAGCATTCAATTACTGAAAGCATATAAAACCAGATTAAATTCTGGCACATGCATAATTATATTATATCATGCACATCTACTAAGACACTAAATGTAATTATTTATAAAGATGTGGTTTTCAAATTTAAAATGAGAAATAACAGTGATGCTCCTAATGCAGGGGCAATTCCTTTGACATCCAAGATAAATTCACCCTAAAGGTCTGTATCCAGTCTTTCACATATCCAGCAGATGGGGTTCAATGAGGGCTGGGAGATGAGTACACGGTGAGTGATGGAAGGAAACCTCCATGAAGAGGGACTGATAATCCGACTTCAGTTATGGAGCACACCAGTTCCAAAAGCTGTGACAAGCCAAATTCACAAGTCTGATTCTGATTCAAGTCAAAAGTCCCAGAACATTTTGTTTACAGAGCAAAAATTCATGATATTTGCCTGCACTGCCACTAGAGAGCATGGCAGTCACCCAGACTGCCCAGGATGGTAACCAGAAAGACGTCTGGAATGATTTCACACGCAGACCAGTTTATCCAGGCATAGCCATTTGTTATAACGTTCACCTGAAAATGCTAAACAAATTAGAAATGAAGGAGCTATTTTATATACTCCTATTTAGCACTTGCATCAATCATACTTCCCTTTTGCAAGCTATTAGGAGTGTTAATCAACAAAATCTCCAGACTGAGGATTAACTGGCGGCATTTTGCATGCGTGCTGCGTCACAGCGCTCTGACAGGTAATTCAATTACAAATGTACTGTAGGAATTGAATTCATCTTCTGCCTTAAAAGGTTAAGACACAGTCTTATCATTGGTTAAAGGAAAGGGAAGATTTGCTTGCATTCTCCCTGTAGAGAGAAGCAGAACTGGGCTCGGATGGCAGAGCCCTGGATGGGAACAGGAGGGTGCCAGCCCTGGTGCCGGGGTGCTCTGCTGCTCACTAGGATGGAACAGGCTGGAGGAGAGCAGGGACCTGAGCCCAGGTTTCCCCATTGCCAGCCTCACATGAGGTTACTGGTTCTCCTGCTTCTGATATTTGTCATCAGACATTCTGAACCCAAGGAACATTTTGGATAACAACCGTTCAACACAGGGGTATTTATGGGGAAAAAAATTATCCTGTTTTCATAAACTTGCCAAAGATCCTGTGACAGGGCCCAGCTGAGAAAATTCAGTGTCTAGAAAATACAGGTATTTTAGTTTGACTAAAACACTCTGTAAGAGCCAAATACTGAAAAGCTAGGACACAATGAAATGCATTTAAACACCTGAACTGAAATAACTTTAAACACCTGAATATCCTCTTGACTGAGGATTACTGCAGCTGTCAGGTTACTGTGCTACCCATCTGGAACATGGCTTTGAATACCCTCATGAACCTTCCTTCACCAAAAACTGTGGTGGACTTAGCTCACATGCAGAGGCCAGTTTCTGAGTTTCCCTCAGATCCCTTCCCATGGCACGAAGGGATCGAACAGCCGGCCCCTGCACTGCTCAGGGAGTCTGTCTGGAAGTGTCCTGAAGCACTAAATGAAGCCACCCAGGCTTTCATCAAGACTGATTTCCTCCACGGGGATAATTTTTTTTTTTTTTATAGTTCCTAATTCTTCTTGTGTCTTATGACAAAGTACAATTTTTGAGAGTTCAGACACCGCTAGATGTAATGCTGGGCTACCGAGCTGACTTACAGCCACCACAGCCCGTGGGAGCCCGGCCAGCAACTTAAACAGAGACAGGAACTAACTTGTGTGTCTGAAAAAGCACTAAACCCAGAATGGGTGATTGTTAAGGATGGAAGAGACATTTGATTCTTGATAATGCAAATTAATTAAATTACTTTTGAACCAGTAATATCAAAATTACAGTACAAATACTTGTTTCAAATCTAGTAATTTATCACACGCGTGAAAACAGCAAACTGAAAGCAGGGAAATAAATACATAGATGGAAAGGAAGGGGGAAAAAAACTTTTATGAAAGAAAATACTTCAGATTAATAATCTAGTCCTGTTTCTGCTGTAATACCTTACAGGCATACAGACTGCTCAGGTCCACAGCCAGCAATGAAAGGACAGTGTGTGTTCAGGTTCCACTTGCCATTGATCTGTCCCCTCCTCGTGGGACACTTCCCTCCTGGTTTAGCTGCAGAGCCGTGCAAACACTGCCATTTCAGGCTAGCAATGGAAGATGGTGCATGCCTACAGAACATTTTCCATAAATTCTTACATCATCTACTGTCATCGATTTCTGGCTGCTCTGCACTGACCCCAGGGGTGTGAGGAAGGAAGGTGTGAGGAAGCACTCACCCGATTCTGCCCCGCGGGCGTTCGGATTGCTCTGACAGAAAGCTTGTGCTGCTGAGGCGTGAGGCACTGCTGGTTCGGGAGAGGGCTGACACGTCGCTGACATCGCTGTCGGAGGATCTGGCAGAGACGTTATCACAACTCCTGTACTGATCTGTTTGTGTGTTATACTAGAGATCGAGAAAAGAAAGGGTGAGGAGTCTCATCAGAACAAAACCCACGCATTGACACAACAAATGACCCGAGCGTGGCAATTCTCTCCACCCGCTCTTAGGTCTTACAAAATTGTATGAAATTCAGAGAAACGCCTATATCAAACACTGGGTGTATGTCTAGCGACGAAATCAAACGTGGTATTTATGGACTAAATAAGACACTGGAAACAAATTGCAGCACTGGAACTGAAATGGGCTGCTGGTTCTTAGAACACTGGAAGTAGAATAATGGAATATTTATGCAGGGGACAGACAGCTTCTCAAGCACATGCAACCAATCTAGCTGGCACCAGACCCTTTTCTCAATTTTTCAAATATTAAAATATACCTGCACAGAGTTAGTTTGGGACAGGAAAGTGAGAATGAGCCTGAAGAAAATATATGCTACAGGAAGCTGACACTGAGCATTGATTTCAATACCTAAGCTCTATCAGAAAGGGAAAAAAGCACATTTTCTAATCACAGGATGGCAGGGTTGGCAGGGACCTCTGGAGATCACCCAGCCCAACCCCCTGCCGGAGCAGGGGCACCCAGAGCAGGTCCCACAGGAATGTGTCCCGGAGGGTTTGAATGTCTCCAGAGATGGAGACTCCCCCACCTCTCTGGGCAGCCTCTGCCAGGGCTCTGCCACCTTCAAAGGGAAGAAGTTCCTTTAGATGGAACTTCCCATGTTCAAGTTTGCGAGTGTGATACCTTCATGTCGTGATACTGAAGGACCAGTCGGGCAGAATGCTACCTCAACACAAACAGCATTTATTTTCAGACAGATCAAGTCCCTGATCTAGCCACTTTTACCCGTGCACATACATGAGAACTAGCAGGAGGCCCAGGAGGGATATGTGGACAGGGAAGAAGTTATGTCCCTTTTGCTGACAGCACCAGTTTTAATTAGTTAAAACCACCTGTGACTGCACGGTGCCTATTACACAGCTCCTGTCACTCACATGGTCAGTCAGACACATATGAAAGGAACCTTCAGTCCTCACACTCACCTAAATCTTCAGTGGCACAGATATGATATTCAATCCATTGCCAGGGTCACAAAACTAAACCCCACTGCCATTGCAGAGCAAGGGACCCTCAACTGGGGAGGGGAAATAAGGCCTAATACGGGAAAACCATTAACACATGGGAAGACTAGGGAGTTTTTGACATGGGGAGTTCATTTTCTGGGCCTGTGCTCTACAAAATTGCAATCATACACATTTATTTATGAATTATGCAGGAGGTGGTGCCAGTGTGTGCACATCCCCAGCTCAGCCCAGCCCCCAGCTGCAGCCTGAGTCGGGTGGCAAATGTCATGACTTGGCTTCAAAAGCCCGGAAAGAGGCAGCAGAACTCTGATTTAACTCAGTGGGCAATGCAGCAGACTCAAGAACTCAAATCTTTAAAAATATTTTCAACTACAGCAAGGGTTATCTTGGAGATTCTCCTTCCAGGTGACTTGGTGTGACTTATCTGAGTATAAATTACCAATGGTGCTCAGGTGAGATGATGCTGATGTGTTTATTCAGATCACCTGAGGGAAAAAAAAAAGTCAGGGGCTAAGATACACTTATTTGGTGTGTGCATTAGGGTAATGCCTTGCAGGTTTGCAACTTAACTGCTTAAAAGTAATACAATAAAGTCCTGCTCCCCTACAAAACTACTGCTCTTCGTAACTCTGCGTGTATTTGTCATGACCTTCTCTAGCATGTTATATTTAAATATTAGATCATTTTCAAATGTCCTGGCCAACCCCAGGGCCGCTTGCTCCCTGCACCCCGCTCTCTGCCCTGCCTGCTGCTGCACTGCAGACACAAGTGTGTTCCACACACCTCTCCATCCCACACAAACAGCCGAAAAGAAGTGTGAGCAGCAGGTCACGGGAGGTGATTCTCCCCCTCTACTCTGAGCTTGTGAGACCCCACCTGGAGTCCTGTGTCCAGTTCTGGAGTCCTCAACATAGAAAGGACATGGAACTGTTGGAACAGGTCCAGCACAGGGCCACCAAGATGATCAGAGGGATGGAGCACCTCTCCTATGAGGACAGGCTGAGAGACCTGGGACTGTTCAGCCTGGAGAAGAGAAGGCTCCAGGGAGACCTGAGAGCAGCCTTCCAGGATCTGAAGGGAGCTCCAGGAGAGCTGGGGACGGACTCTGTGTCAGGAAGTGTAGTGACAGGACGAGAGGGAATGGTTTTAAATTGGAAGAGAGGAGATTTAGATTAGATATTAGGAAGAAGTTCTTTCCTGTGAGGGTGGTGAGGCACTGGAACAGGTTGCCCAGGGAAGTTGTGGATGCCCCATCCCTGGAGGGGTTTAAGGCCAGGCTGGATGGGGCTTGGAGCAACCTGCTCTAGGGAGAGGTGTCCCTGCCCATGGCAGGGGGGTTGGAACTTGATGATCTTGAAGGTCCCTTCCAACTCTAACCATTCTATGATTCTATGAAATGCAGCTTCTCACCACCCGGGGGGTCGCTGTCGTTCTGAGCCAGCACAGAGGGGTGTGATGAACTGCAGATGCCTCCCCCTCGGTGGAGAGCACAGACCCGAGCCGAGAGGGTCCCTCGTGAACACTTCTACAGCTCCTCAGGGACTAACAACGTTAGCGGTTTTACTGATTATAAGGCACAATTTAGAAGCCATTTAGTATTCCATTATAATTCTATTACCTTCCACATTAATAACTACTTGTATTTCTAGATTTATCTCCTAAAACCATGGAGAATATAATAGTTCAGAGCTTTCAAAATTGGAGTGTCCTCTCTCCTACCTACAAAAGAAGCCTCAGGTGACTAGCCTCTGAAAATACAGGCCTTGTGAAGTGCTTAAAATGAGGAAATTAAACAAGAAAGTTAAATGGCTATTAAAATGAGGAAAGAGAATCCCAGACCAGAAACATTATGGGCTAGATCGATGGAGGGGCTTGTGCCGGTCTTGAGATGGCAGGTATTTTCTGAGGCACCTTACTCTCACAGGGAATTCTGTCAGAAAATGCTGAGCCATGCACAGAGGACTGTGAGTTTTATGGCAGCTCACACACCATGCTGCTGGGGTTCCTGCCCGGCAGCCAGCACCTTCATGTTCACCATCCCTGACTCCTGCTTGCCTCTGGGAGCAGCTCCCGTGATGGTCCAGAGCCCAGAGAGCACCCGAGACCCTAAGGAACCCCCCTGTGACTGCGTCCAGCTCCACCAGGGTGATGACACCACCCCACTGCCCACCAGGAACAGGAAAAGTGCTCCTCAAACCCGTGAAATCTGCAGTGAAGCCTCCAGCCAAATGGGTAGCACTCACTGGATTTTGGGAACCAGTGCCACAGAGAAAACAGCAAACACTGTCACCCTCTGGGCTGTGGATGTGAGAACGCTCCTGGACTTTATTGCCATGGGACTGACACCAGATTTCTGTCCCTGGCCTCCAGGGTCCCTTCCCTCTGTTTAACGTGTGTTCCTGGAGGCACAGGTTTTGTAATTTTTGTGATTTCTCCCTCTCAGTTTCTCAATCTCCTAGTCCCAGTGAGCAAGCACTAGTTTTTCAAGCACGCACGGTGCTGTCACTGTGTAAAACATCTTTAAACATCTCTGTTTTTAACATGCATTAATGCATTTTGAATAGGTGTCTGTTCTGCAACGTTTGTATAGACACTTATGTTTTAAACATCCAACATTTTTGTAGAAATAAAAATACAGCTGTCTAGCTCTTACTGATGTGAAGAAAGCCTTTGAAATGCAGCTCTCCAAGCACAAAATTCTAAATTAATAAAAGCCGTGATTTTCTTTCAACTTATTTTTGACACACGCAGTTGCTACACGTCTCTGAATCTCTCACAGCCGAGTCCTACACTCAAACCCTGCTGCCATCCCATGTTCGCTCCTTGGAAGCACCAAGTTTTAGTGGCCCTGGAAGACAAGGCCTGCAGAAGGTTTCCCACAGCACAGAGCCATGGCTGTCTCTGCCCATCACTGTGCCCACTCCAGCACAGTGCCCTGAAAGGGAATCTCAGCCTGATTGAACATCCCCCCGGCTCAGGCAAAGGCCCCCTCGCTCCGGCAGCGCAGACCTGCCAGGGGGTTTCTGCAGTCTGCTCAGAAGCCTGCATGGATTTCAACTTACGAGGTTGTGGGACACAATTTCAGCATTATCAGGAAAAAAAAACCAATCCAACAGCAGGGTCTCTGTGTATAATTTCACGTGCACTTCATTGTCAGAGGAAATCTTCACATTTTTTTTAGAAAGGGGATCAAAGTAATCAGTATGTATTTCCAGAAAGAAACTATCTTCTCTGTGATATTATTAGGATGTAAAAATATTATACAAATATGAGAATAGCTGCATGGGAGTGGAAATAATTCTGTCTAGATCTCTACACACCAGACGACTGCAAGGGGCGAGAGAAGAACAGAAGAGCAGGGCCACCACACAGCACCACCTCAGTGGCCACTTCTGCAGCCCATGGGGACCTGCAGGACAGGGACCCCACGGGCTGGGGGTGACACGGCTTTGTTTCATGGATACTGAAGGATCTCCCTTCCCCAGTTTAGTTTCTGAAGTGTTCAGCTATTTACAGAGTCACTTCAGGGGCCATGAAAGACTAACGCTAATGGGATGGGGGTGTAAAGGATGATAGAAGACATTTCTGTCAGAGTTTGTAACACACCGCGATTGAGGGGTGTGTAATATTTCAAATAAACAGGTTTGTGCCTTCAATTTTCAAGGCAAAGAATGATTCCAACGCTACGGACGTTACCTTGGTGTATTGCTCACGCTCATGTTCTTGGCTAGAACCAGACCCTGACGTCTGGTTATAATGGTGCACTTTCATTTTCATCTGTCTCGTTCGCTCCTCCACTACTAAGCTTGCTGCAAAAACACACAATGAAAAACAATTAAAAACAGGGAAAACCTTTTGGAAAAAAAAAACCAAATGGTTTAGCAACAATTTTAACTTATTTCCACCTCAACAAAACAGAGAAATGTACAAACATGTAGAACAGGCAGGGTGTAAACACAGAACGGAGGAACACTCATGTCAGGAAATCAACCACTTCCACTGCCAGAGTCTTTACCTGCAAACGGGCAGACATCCCAATTCCTACACATAATCAGGCTGGTGCAACAGACATGAAAAGAGTGAAAGAATTGAGGTGACAGGCTGAACTGTAAACCTGCTAAGTGTTCTGGATGCAGGGCACATAAACCCAGGATCGTCTCACCATGTATTTGCTTCAGTGCAGAAACTATTACAGCAGCAGTCTGAGAATTAATGCATTAAACAGGTATCAAAATTTGTTTTTAAAGTAATTAACTACTAGTAGTACTTTAAAACATAAGTGCTTACCCCAGCTAAAGATTATTTGAGAGGAAAAATTTCTCCATGCAACCATAGTAAACAACACCATCATTTTCTTGTGTTGTTTTTTTTTTTAAAGTCAGTCCCTTAAAAGCACTGCTTTTCCCTCCATTGCTCACTTCTAGTTGAAAGAAATTCTTTTTTCTTGGGTTTTCAGTTTCCCTATGACAGAGTTCATTTAAAAAAAGACATCTAACATAAAGTGGTGAAGAGGCTGTGATGCCATCAAGAGCATCTTTTTCAGTGAGACATGATGGGCACCAGCTGTGCCCCGGGACACCGAGCTCGTGCTAACGGCCAGGGCTGTGAATGCCTCTGGGACAAGGCTTCCTTCAAGCAAGTTCAGCTTTCTGGTAGTGGATCATTTTCAGAGGGGACTGTATGTTCTGCCATGCTAAACCTTGGTAGGACTAAAATTGCAAAGGAATAAAACCAATGCCTTGAAAACTGGCACCTTTTAACATCTCTAAAAACAGCTACTCCTTGGTACCCGCTTTAAATCACAGCACTCGCTATGTTCGTTGTGTTTTAACAGGCTATAGTATCCCAGAGAAACTGCTTTCAGTTGGAATCTCTCATCTGGTCACAAATTCAGTCTTCTGGGTTTGGGGTAAACCATGGACTTACATGAATCTCTCCAAGATGATTAGTTTTACAAGTCAAGACTCTTGCAAACAGCGACTCCCCGCGCCAGCGGCAGCAGAGGAGGAGCAATTTTAAAGCTGCCTGGAATCAATTCCCAACCACAGAACACAGAGGATTTTAAATTAGTGGAAAACAAGCACTCTGTCACCTTTACAGATCTATATCGTGAATTAAGAGTTACCAAGGTTCTCATGTGTGGGGTTTATGCTGTTAGTTAGCTGTGGGATTTATCCATCTATTCTCCTGTCTGTGCATTGCAAGCATGAAGGTATTTAAAAAAAAAAAAAANATCTCCTCTCTTCCAATTTAAAACCATTACCATGGTTAAACCATGTTAAACCATGTCCTGCACAAACCACAACGTGTGCCTGTGGAAACGGTACAATATCTGTGTGTGGCTGGGTATCAAAAACCTCCACAAAGGCATCACTGTGAAAAACGTGTTGTTTTTATATTAATATTAATTTGCTATTTCTTATTAAAAATTAGGAAAAGTAAAACCAGCAAGTTACATTAAGGTTGTGCTACAGGTACAACCGTAAGGAACAAAATAAAGTTGTCATTGTGATCTTCAATCTCCCACACGCAGAGGGTCCAGTCTAGGCAATCCTGCAGGTGCAGAATGGCACAGTGGGGCCCGCAATCATTCCAGATGACTAATTATGTTGGTAAATGTGTACCTTAATTGCAATGAGTTCAGTTCCACCATCAGATATGCAGGCACAGCTCCAATTACTTCCATGGAAGTTGCATGGAGGTATCTGAAGGCAAGATTGAGCACTTCAGGTGAAATTTTTAAAGCTGGCCTCTTATTTAAAGGACAGATATGAAAGGATTAAGATATATAAATTAGTGACTGAAGTAAAAAACTCAGATATCTTAATCCTGTCATACATGCAGGAAACAGACTGAGGATATAAAATCAGATGGAATATTGAGACCCCTTTAAAAATTTAGCCCTATCTGTGTATGGTGCACAGACTTACAGTTCCTCTAAAAATAATCCTTTTAGATTTAGAATAATGACTTTTAGGCCCCTCACCCTGTCAACTGCACCTTATACTACATAATTTATATGAAATGTTACTCCCTATGACTTACAACACCTGAAAAAGGATATTCTGTTCTGCAATGCCATGCTATTTCAGTGGCTCTGTGAAAATCACTGCAGTCTCAGCTGGGTAAACATACAGCCTTAACTCTGTCACTCTTGATTTTCATTACGTTTAAACCCTTAACCTTAACAACATACTTGTGCTATGGTTTACCTTATTGGATATCATCATATTAAAAAACAAGGGAGTAATCAATTAGAAGTGTAAAGTAAATCTATGTTCTTTAATGGAGAAATCTGGGTTTGTGCATGGACTAAAATGTAATTTAGCAGCAATCAGCTGTTGACGTCCTAAGCAAGCAGCTGTGTGACCTGTGAGTCTGCTCTAGAAAATTCAGCTTTGCTCACCGTGCAGACCCGAGCACCTTGTGCCTGGGTCTGTTCTGTGACGGGAAAAGTCATCTGCCTGCTAAGGCAGCCTGGGAAACTCTACATGTTAATTACAAGAAGCAGAGAAAAATCTAAGAGGAGCAAAGCCCGTTGGCAGAATCCGTAATGACCATGGCAACGCCACCAGACCGTCACATCCCTCTCCTGGGACACAGCTGGTTACCACAGGAAATGGAAATTTGACATAAACACTTCAAGAATTTAACCTGCCTCTTTGAAAAATGCGGATCTACCTTCTTTTAGGATGTCAGCATCTACAGAGCACTCTTCCTGGAGCTCTTGAGAGGCAGGACTACACCGTAATTTACAGATCAGAGCATTGTAATCCCAAGACCTTTACATTCTACAGTGGCCCTACATTCAAAATACGGAGATTTACTGTGCGTGCCTCAAATGAGTGGTACAGCTACCACCAGTATCAGCTGTGTCGACACCTCGGTTGGTGTCAGAAGTCGTGCTTCAGAGAGCTGTAGCTCATCTCTTCAAGGGCTGCTTATTCAGATGCAAGATCAATCAGTACAAGAAGCACCTGGAAGAAGAGAACTGGCTGAGCAGAGAGCTCAGAGAAGGGCTGCAGGCTTGGAAGAAAGCTTTTGCTGGAGGGTGCACAGCAATGAGGTACACAAACAGCCAAGCCATGCAGGAGAGAACAGGCAGATGTGCAAAGGGAATCAGGTGTCATACTTCAATTCCATCAATGTATTTATAGACCAGTCTGACTCCTGTGACCCCAGGCCTACTGGGAGGGTGGTTTTCTCCGCAGCAGCCTGTATGGTGCTGTTTGAGGTGTTTAACCAAACCAGTGCTGTTAACACACCAATGCTTCAGCCATCGCTGAGCAGCACTTGCACAGCACCAAGACCTTCTCTGTTCTCACGCATCCTGCCCCACCAGTGGAGGGGACATGGCTGGGACAGCTGACCCCAGCTGAGCAAAGGGATCTTCCATACCACACAGCAACGCCCTCGGCAGTAAAACAAGGGGTGGTCTGTCCAAGAGACTGGCTGGCCACGGGTCTGCTGGTGGGAGGTGGTTATGGATTGCCTTTGCATCACTTGGTTGGAGAGGGTTGTGATTCTCTTCCTTCATTTTTTCCCTTCACTTATTAAACTGTCACCATCTTGGTCCATGAGTTTTTACTCGCTATTGCTCTTCCAGAATTAATGGCCCAGTGTAGTTCTGAATGGTCTTCCGTCAAACAAACAAAAGTTCCCTTAGCTCCTACTTTATTATTTAACTCACTGCTAAGTCTCATCTACCTTCCACTGGGAAGGGGATTCAAAGGAAGAAGACATGGTCTACAAAGATAAAGACCATCCCACAGGCTAGAAGGCCCACGATCTCCTGGGCCTCCTGCTCACATGGCATTCAAGAAACATCCTCGTGAAGACTGTGCACCCTGTGCTGTAATTCGTAACAGACCTTACAGGACTCCAAATACGCCACATGTTGGAAGTCCAACTAAACATCTGGATTTCCAGTCTGGATCACAGCATTAGTAAAAGAACACTTTAACATATGCACATAATAACAGAGTTGGTTTTTTCACTCATACAGTAATTCAAAAACTTCCTTGTATTTCTTGTGAAAAAAAGAAGTTTTGATTAACATTAAAGGCAATTTGTGTTTTTTGGTTTATTGGCAGCCTATAAAGTACATTCTGCCCTTGGATCGTCTAAAAGATGCAAGTCCCTAATACGCTGCTTTAAGGAGGTAAGCAATAACCTACAGAAAATAGCTACAGATCTCATTTTCAGCAGGCACCCTCCCTCAGAGAAAATCTTCCAAGTCTCATCTGCATTATTAAATGAGAAGAATCTGGCCTCAAGATCTGTGACCCTCTGCAGCTGGTGTCACAGTTTACTACACAGACTTTAAGGGAAAAACTCTCGAAGCCTAAACTGACAGAAAGAAAGACTTGCTTACACGAAGCAACACTCCTTTCAACGTGTCAGCACTACGGGACAGTTTATAGAGTTACACCTGATGGCATTAACTACTTGACAGCCCTCATCTTTATTTCTGTCTTCAGAAAACTAGAACGGGCATATTTCAACCCCCATCTGCTCTTCAGCTGATAGAGAAGTTAGACCTGTTCAAAGTATAAGCCACCTCTTCAATCATCTAATGAATAACAGAACCATAAGCAACATACTATACTAACACAGCAAACATAGTAGGGCAGATAAAGTTTTCTAAAGTATAAAAAAAAAAAAAGACAGATAGAACAGATAGACTGTATCATATGGCACATTTCGGTTATCCACACAATGTAAATGTGACTAAAATAAATTCAGCCTGCATTGATATCAACAATAAATCAATCCTATGAAAATCAGTGAGAGCTACAGAAGCTGCACTAACAGTAATGACCAGTGCGAAAGAAATGGAAGCAATTTTAAGGTTTTAAGTCCCTGATGTGAGGTTTGAAAGGGAGACTAAACACTGTATAATTTGCAAAATTGCTTAAATGGCACGATGCTACAAACACTGATCTATTAAGCTGATAGCAGTGAATGAAACGTGTGGGCTGATTTAAATGAGGATTGTACCGCAGGCAGCAACACTGACCTAGCCAGGAACAGCAGAAATGCTAAAGCTGCCTTTCTAAGCTCTCGTTTTTAACTCCTGAGCTCCACTCTTTAGATATTCACTTCCTTCACACTACAACAATCATCAAAGAGACCCTGTGTTCTGTAGCTTTGGAAAGCTGTGAATCTTGTCAATAAATAATATCTAAAAAGAACTTACTCAAACATTTGAAAAAAAGGGATTAGAAGTGCTTTAGCTCTGAAATTACTTCCTATCTGGCAGTGTGACCACCACCAAATTCCAAGGAAAACCACCTTATGCTCAAAATTCACCTGTTGTCCTTGCGACACCTGTATCTCCAGCAAAATAGCACTGTCTGAAGTGGAGACTTGTTGCTACATAGCAACGAAAAAAGGAAGAAAGAAGGGAAATTTTGGCAAGGTATATGAAAATACACCTTTATGCTTACAAAAAGAACAACAGCTTCTTAAATGCCATACGGAGATAGGGAGTTTAGGACAAAAAATAAACATGGAAACCAGCAGATACTCAATTTTTCTAAGGTCAATGGATTCCGATATTCTAGGAAGACTATCATCCCAAGCATACTGTTGCGAAAAAAGATTCAGACAGAAGTCACAGGAATTATATGAAGTCCAGGATGTGGCCTTGCAGCAACAGATTTAGAAAATGATTTAAAAGAAAGGAGATACGTGGCTTGATTTGGGTCCATAGTTACTTACATGTGGGAAGACTTCTAACAACAGAAGGCTCTTCAGTTTAGCAGATACAGGTACAACGATGCCCAGTGTTTCTGAAGTTAGGTAAAGTCAGATATGTAAGAAGACATAGGTTTAAAAACTTCAGTGGTTAAGTCCAGTTTAAAAAGTTCAGGTGTCAGCACTGGCCACATATCCTGTAATGGTGAAGCCTACGCAGACACAGAATTTGCTCAAGGCACTTCATGTTTCTGTTCAAGATGACCAGGACAGAAGGGAGCTGCAGCAAACACTACAACCTGGAAATCCTCCACGTCTCACCTGCACTATTAAATGCTGGAGTAAGCTATGTCATGAGAAGAAATTGGCAGGGAGATCTCAGAGAGCTGTGACCCTCCCCAGCAGGTACCACACATCCTTTACGATGTAAACTTTAAGGGAAAAAGTCCTGAAGTCTAGAACAACAGAAAGATTTGCTTACACAAGAAAGGTACTGGAAAGTCAGCTGAAGAGAAAATTTATCTCATAAAAACTCTTTTATAGTAATAGTGCTTCTGGGGCACAAAGAGCAGGTCACGGCAGGGGAACAGGGAACCGCACATATTCCAGAAGCCAAGAGAGATGTGACCTCTTCTTCACTCCCACCCTTCACACTGAGAGGAACAGCTGAACAGCAACAAACAGCTACAGCACAGTCCAGAGGCACCCACACTCAGCCTTCTGCACAGCAAAAGCCAGCAGCTTCATCTCCCTGTGCTGCTCAGATGGGAAGATGGAAAAAAACCAGTATCTGGTCTGAGGAGGTGAGAAGCAGAAGCCGAAGAAGTTAGGCAGAAGCAATGTCCAGAAGGAAGGCAGGGCACTAGGGCTGTGGCTGGAGAATGTCGCAGCGCAGCAAACTCTACCATGAAATTTAAAAAACACACAAAATTTTGAAATCATGAGCAGACGAATGTTTTGAAATGTAAGAGTAGTAACCATCAAGTTCTTGCTAAGATAAAGAATTTGTTACCACTTTTCTGCATATACATCAAAAATCACTTACTGGCTACATGGAGATAATGAGAGAGATGGGCTCTGAACCCTGAACTCCTACCCTGACTGGGACATGCTGTGATTGCGTGCATGGCCTTCCTTTCCATGGGAGCAGTTGCCCTCCTGCAGCAACCTGCTCCTTCTGGAGCTCCTCCCAAACCACAGCTGAGGCATGTCAGGCACACAGAGCGCCAAGCTGGGAAAGGACCCTGGATGTCTCAGTCACACAGAGGCAGGGCTGCCACCATGAGTTTGATGACTCGCTCCAGAGGGACGATAAGCCAATATAAACAGCGGAACCAGCTGATGCAACACCCAGTTCTTCCTCAAAGAGTTTCAAGGATGACCCAAACAAACCCATTATTTAAAAGAAATGGTAAGAAATCAAACATACACTTTTTAAACCACTTGTTTGGGCAGCAATTCGAGTAAATATTTTCATAATCTGCTGAAGACTTTATTGCAACGCTTCCCACTGACTAAGTGGAGCAGATGCTTCATTTCTTCTGTTGTAAATGCATCTGGTCAGTGTTGTTCAGACATGTAGTACATGCTCTGCAGCATGTCCTCCACCCTGACAGAGAACCCTTCTCCCCTGTGGGACACCTCGGGTTCCTGCTGCTTGAGGCCACTTGGGGCACAGCGAGGGAGCATTCCCAGAGGGAGCGCCCCACATCTGCCCCTGGAAACTCGCCCCACAGCACTGGGAATCTTCTGTGTTGGGGCTTGTCATGCACAAAAACTACAGCTTGTTCTCCAGAATCTCTCTGCACACAAAGGGTGGCTTCTGGCCATCATGCCCATCAGGTGTTCCTAAACCCAGAGCAGGAACCATCCTTCACAGATGCCCAGAGCCAGGGCTGCATTGCTGGAAGCAGATGCTGTGCAGAACTCAAGAGTTTAGGTAAAATCCTAGTCTTTGTGTGAAAATCAACTTGATCGAGCAGCTTCTGAGCCATGTAAAATACTGTGACTGCTCCTGTTAAATCCAGTGCATTGCATTTTGATAGGAAAATTACAAACCACAAGAGAAACCATTTTCAGACTCTAAAGAGGGGCAGGAGCATACAGACATTCTCACCTGTCAAACACCGTTAACTAAATACCATACACGGACATGAAATATATTGAGGGAAAAACCAGTATTAACAGTTGCCAAACATTTGCAAAAATTACATAAATATTTACCTTTTGCGAAGAGTTAAAATTCTCTTGCTCTTCAATGAATTAAATGCACGGAATGATGGAAACAGAAAAAGAAATCAGCAAATTTAAAGTTAGATAAAGAAATGTGTTATATGTGACAATGGCATGTACAGTAGGCAGTACTCCAGCATATGCAAAAGTAATGTGGAAAATTAAAATGACAAACTATGACAAATAATAAAGCCTATGACTTTCTTTTTAAAATTAACAGGAACAATGAAGTTACAGAGAACCAGATTGTGGACTCTTTAAAATTTCTACTTGAGCAGTACTGTCACATCCAAATTTACGAATGACATCATAAAAATCTTTATATTGTTTTAGGTATCACTCTCACTCCAGAACCACGTAGCCCCGTTTCAGATTCTGAAGCTTGGTCTGCAATAACATGTGTTAAAAAATTATTTTCCATTAACTGAAATCGATATTACTCAATAACCACTGGGCTATTGAGTACTGGTCTTTAAGGAAAAAAAAAACAACATTCTGAGGCTTGAAGTCATTTGCAGGAGTGAGGCATGCTGAGAAAAACACTCTCCAGCGTAAGTAAAGATTCCACAAGCTGCCTCAAAATATGCAGTGCCGTATAGTAATTTCAAAGTAAAACCAGAAACATGAAGACAAAACAAACAACACTAAAGGACTAAAATCTAAATTTGAAAGGACATATTCTTTTTCTTCTGCCACTCGAGTGTTTTACTGGTGGATCCGAAAAAGGTTTCAACTGAAAGGGTTTGATCTTTTACCGTTACCCAAGCCAGTCACTCACTGCAACGACATTTCAGCGATCAGGTATGTCCACGCACAAGAGTTTGCCCTAGAGACTAATTTCTTTCAGGATCTTAAGTCGGTTAAAGAGAAAAAGATATTTGCAGCTGGGATGCGTTATTGGGCAACACACTGATCTTCTGTATGAACTTCTGGTACTTATTTGTTGAAAGGGAACACTGGACATCAAAGCACGTCGCTCCCCTCTGACTGTCATCAGCACAGTACGTGTCAGCACTGAACACACGTATGACCATCACATGTCTGTTTGTTACACACACGGACTTCATGTGTGTAACCCCCTGGCAGCATCAGTAGGGTCTGGGTGAAGCAGCAGCGCACACACACACACACACACACACACACACTCTTACACTTTATCCTGCACACAAGCAATGTAAAAAGTCTGGATTTTCTAGCAGGAGTGGAGACACAGCGAGATTTAGTGCTGCCGGTACTTGTGCTTTTCCAAAGGTCACTGTCCAAGGCCTGTCACCCATCAGAAGAGCCACTGGAGACAGGCACAACCATGCTCCTCCAGTTGTTCCTTTACACATAGACAGACTGCCGGTTATCACAAATCTGACTCTCAAACATGAAACCACAGTGTGGAAGCTATGAAAAAGAAATCCCGCTGTGAAGAGCCAAACCGAAGCAGCTACAGGGAGAAAGACCCATTTTGCATTAATTAGCTCTTAGAGATAGTTTCTGTACTACAGGCAATCATCGCACATTTCTCTTGCTGGCTCATGAATTTCAATAGCACATAATTTTTCTAATGCACTTGCTAGAGGTCCTGATATAACCCCCAACATTATTTACTGCAGCTACAAAGGAGTGTACAAAAACACCAGAGATCTTCAGGCCCTATTAATTTCCTTGCTCAATACAACAATTAACTGTCAGACAGCAGTGTGGAGACCACCACAGGCTCTGCTCCAAGAGCTCCTGTGCCGTTGGAGGGCTCAATGGCAGGGGATGGGCTGAGCAAGGGTCACACAAATAGGCTTTACACAAAAGTATCATTTAAAAACCACTCAACCGCACGACAAAGTTGTTATAGAAACAGCTGAAAAGCAAAAGTCCTCGTGCAACCCCATCCTTCTTAAAAATTTCCACTCAAAACTCAGTTCCACTCAAACGTGATGTGAACACCCTGATGCAAATCTCACAGCTCGGGGAAGGATGACACACTGAGGACACACCGTTTCCTTGCCACCGCTTCGAATGTCACTGCTTTAGTCACTGAGCCAAAACTTCCCCAGATTATTAGGTCCTTTTATAAAGTTATCAGTTGAAACACAGCAGTAAGAAATGCTTCATTAGCGTAAATTAGGGCCGTGGCTCTTTGCAAACACACAGACAGGGTGACACCAGACAACCTTCCGACACCCAAGCCGCTGAAGACCTCTAGTTGAAATAACATCCCAGTGTGTCTGGCTCTCTAGGAAATGCTGCTGGTAGGCAGCAAAGGAAAGCAACGCAGCCACGTCTTCCTTGAATATCACTGGGATTAAAGTAAAAATCACATTGCCTAAAAATCACCGTCACCTACAATCTGAGCCGTAACCACTTTATAAAGTCTGCACATACTGGAGTTGCTAAAAGTTTAGGTACTTAGAACTGTTCCAGGTGAAAATATCTACCTCCCGCCCACCCTCCAATCCCAGGCAAACCTGTTCTCCCCCTTGGAACATAAGCACCAAGAAGTCTTTCCTTTTTTTTCGGTAGTGTGCACAATTGTGCTGGTTTGAGAGTTCAGTCCTTAAATTGGACTTTTTCCTCTGCATTTCAGATTTTTTTCTCTCTTCCTGACAGTAGCACCAACTCCATTTCTGTAACAGGATAGGAAGCACTACTTTGGTCTTCTCTGTAAGAATTACTTCTAGGAGATTCTTTAAAATAAAGCACGTCTACAAATAAGCACCTTTTTAAACGACTTTATATTCTCCCAAGTTGGCTTTTCATGATCCTGCCGACCAGAGCAGTAACTAAAACATCATCTGGTAGTGACAACAAAAAAAATCATTTTGTTCAGTTCTGAACTTGGCAATGACAAAATGAACGTTCAAGATGCAATGTCAGTCCTAGAAGCCTTTTGAGCATGGATATCATCATTTGAAATTGAGAGTTAGAGATTAAAGACTGGGAGTTAAAACACCACTCCATTTCTCCAGATGAAAACTACAAGCAGTCTCTTGCTCCTTCATTAACTCTCATTTGTTCCATAATGACAGCTTTAAAGAGCAACACAATTACTTTACTGGATTCTCCTATGCCTCTTGAATATGTAAAGAGCAAATAAACCCCCCACCCGTGATGCACAGACATTCAGTCTTGTTACAGCAATCACTGTGATTTGTAAAACAGACAGAGATTCCCAGATGTACACATTTAGACGTGTATTCAGCTCTCCGGCACAACAGAATTTGTATCAAGTGTAAAGAAGTGCTTTCCTATAAAAACAATACCTTACGGTCCAACACAGGATATCCTTAAACATGGGATGTCAATACTAACCACCAAAAAAGTAGCTCTCCTTATAAATGAAGAAAACGCATTTTGAAATGCTCCCTGTAACGTTTGTACGTCGCACTAGATTTTGACATCACCTCTATCCAAGGTGACTGTGAATTTAAATCATTAAGGACACAATTAAGTTCCAAGAACAGTTAATGAAAATATTTTCCAGACCTCTATATGCTTTGGATTCAGTCCTGCATTAGGGTCGGAACACTCTTGTCACTCCACTTGACCCAGGGACTCATTTGGCAGGGATTAAAGAGGTGAAACTGATAGTAAAGTTTGATAATGTAAATCAGAGCAAATACTATGGTCCTATAACCTCTCTGAAGGTAACTTCTTACAGCAGTATGCAGCTTATACAAACTATCACTGTCAGATTTATTCCAGAAGATGCTGACAAAACAGTTTGAAAATATTTTATAGCATCTATTCAATTTAGTGCATCTCCGCAAACACATTCTCAGCTTGAATAAAGTACTGAACATGGGTAAATCCAGGAAACCATCCCTTCAAAAGCACAGGCCGGCTGCTTAGACAAAACCTAGGTACTGTGTAGAGAAGGAAATCCCTCCCGCCTTTCGTGCCCCGTGCGGTGGCACAGCACAGACACGGACACCAGCAGCGGGATCCATCACAGCAAAGCACCCAGCACCTCCCATCCCACCAGCCCAAGGGTAAAAAGCAGGGCCAGGGAAACCGCATCCCTTCCCTGCATCCCTTCCCAGGTGCTCACACAACCAATGACTTTCTGAACCCGCAGTACCTTTAGCCTCCATTTCCATTTTGTCTTTCCTCTGCTGTACACATCCCATTTCTACTCATTGTCACAGTAAGGTCTACATTTCTTTCCAATGTCTTTAACAAAACATGAACTATTATTTTATTCTCAACAGACCAGTTATCAAGAACAGCAGAAATATAATAGACGAACATCCGAAGGAAAGCCAAGTTAAAATTAGACTAAAAGCCGATGAATCGTTACATATTGCACCAAGTTCTGAAATTGCAGAAGAAACGTGAAAGAAATTTGAATTTCATCACTCGTTACATTTCCTTAAAAAGCCCCAAACTCACTAATAGGCATAAACAGAAGCTTTAAGTGTAGTTTGTAGCCCGTTTATAATCCAGACAGTCCTAGATTCACTACGAAACAAAATGAGAGGACTCAAATGTAAAGTTTGAAATTAATAAACCCCCCTTGTACTAGTACATTGGTCATTCAGAACAAACACTGGTACAAAACAACAATCCATTTCGGTACGCGTTAATTGCCGGTGCAGTGCCAAAGCCATACCATCAGTGTGAGCTGATGTACACCATCACACCAAATAACCCTGTGGCAGGTACCGTGGTCGGAAGGTCATGGTCAGCAACATGATCTGTGCAAGAAAGCAGTTTGCCAGCAGGTCTCTAAAGCCCTGCAATATTTCATCCTGAGAAGCACTTCTTTAGTTTCCCTGAAGAAGAAAACCTCGTGGGACCCGGCAACCTCTGTTGTTGTTGTTTGCAGTCAGAGAAAACAGGCTTTAGAACAGCAGAAACCTGAATGTGCAAATATTATCCATTGTGCCGTGCCGTTTCACCAGAACAGCTCGTACTCTGTGTGCAGGATGTTGCCAGAGAAGGACACAGCAATATGCATACTTATTCGCTATTAGTATGTAAAAACCACGTTCCACAACCAATAGGTCTACGTTGCCTTATTAGCACAGAGCAGCACTCGTTGCCTGATCAGTTTACTCCCAAGACTCAAGCTTTACACATTCCCCATGGTGATTATGTTCATTCTTTGCTCACTGAACTATGAACTCCAGGAGGAAAACAGATTTGTGATATTTATTATTAAACTATGTTAATAACACACAACAATTAATATAAATCACAAAATAAGAAATGAGTAAGACCGTCCAAGTGTTGTCAAAATCTTTGACCTCGAGTTCTTTAGCTGAATGTGTGCTTGAAATCCAAATATGTGATGGAAACTACAGAAGTTTTAAAGAAGACAAAAATAAAAGGGTACTAGAAAATTAAGGCAATTAAACCACGTGTAATAATCCACTTGTCAAATTCTCCTGGATTTCCCACTCTACAAATGTGCTTTCATTCTCTTCTATTGCTTTATTGGTAGAGTTATAGCATTGAGCACGGAGTTATGAAAGTAGACTTAAATAAAGAAAGGTAAGAAATCAAAGAGTTTGAGCTGTCATAAGCTCATGGTTGATACCTTGCTCTATACTGCCACTTCTTACTGGAACCTGCGGCAGCTGCCTTCCCCTGCGACTGCTGAAGGACGTGTCTGCAGGAGGAGACTGCGTGGGGCTTCCTTGCTGATGGATTCTGCAAACGAAATTGAGATACAAGTGAAATAACCCAAATGAAGACAACGCTTTTGTTCTGAATTTTAAACACACATTAAGTTGCCTGGACTGAAGGTGGATTTGAAAAAGTTTGCATTTGACGAATGCCCCATGCACGTACTCAGGTCTAGATAGCTAACTAACCAACCAACTAACTAACTAACTTGTGAGGCCTCGTGTTTAACATCACAATTATGTATGCTCTCCTGCACGGGTACAAGGGCAATATAAAATGCCACCTCTGTACTTCATTAACTGTTGTTTCCCTTTGTGCTGATGCAGTAATGACCCGAGGGTACAGAGACCCAGGACAGCAAGTGTCTACTCCCAGGATTAGGATTGGGATGAACCAAATTTTAATCCAGTTTTGCTCATTCATACAAGCACGGAAACCATTTGAATCCCACGTAATCATTTTTACTCCTTCAGAAGAGTTTCCAGAATCCCATCTCAAAGGCTTATCTCACCAAATTAAGAGAATGCTCAGGTTCTGTAAAGTGGTTTGCTTTTTCCCTTTTATGTACAGCTCCTACGCTATCACAGTATATAGAGAATGATCTCACAGACTGTGATGAAAGCTTTACAGAGAAGCTAATATCTGATTCCAGTAATCTGCTTAGCTAATAGTAGACAAGATCTGCAAATTGCAAAATAAAGACCAAACCTAAGACAGAAATGGATATTTGAGGAAGACATAGTCTTGAGTTATATTTGCCATTTGACAAGAAAATGAATTGCCTGTCCTACTATCAAAACTTTCTGGCAGTAGTTAAACATTATATCTACGATGAAATACTAAACTACTGCACTCAGACTAATTTAAGACATTTGTGTCTCACATCTAATAGCAGTGAATCATTTCATGGGAACAGAAACCTTCACCATGTGCCACGGAGATACAAAAAGCAGCAGCAACATTCCCATTTCCCTATGCTCTGGTACAGGTTCATCACTTTTAAGATCATTAGAGATCAAAGCTGGCTTTTCTCTTTGGGAAGTAAAAATGTAGCTATGGGGACTTGCACTCTTGGTAACTTTGCCCAACTTCAGGGGGAAAAAGTCCCACCAGATGTATGGGTTTTATTTAGTTTTCCTAATCACTTGCGAAAAGCAATTTCACATTGTTTCAAAAAAAACCCCAAAGAAACAAACCAACCCCCCCAAAACAAAAACCACTCCCCCCCCACTACACACTAGCACCAGGCAGTGAGTTCTTGATTATTACCTGGGAACTTATCGATGCCAAATCCACCTCAGCATAGCAATGGCTAGAGTATCCACTTTCAATCCATTATATCCTACAAAAATTCTGTTTATAGGCACTGTAGCAATATCTGCAGTGGCCTCAAGACTCACACTTTCTGATATACATGAACAACCCCTCAGTCCCACATTATAACCATGAGAAGCTTCGAAATGTCCAGGGGAAAAAAAATCTCAACATTTCAGATCTGGTCGTTTCAAGAAGAGAAACACACTGCCCAAGCCTCAAAAATGCCTCTTCATAAACATAACTCCATTCTTATGCCATTCTTATTAGCCCCATACTAATGAAATGCGCTGCATATTCCCAAATTTCCTCTTGCAGAGACCAAACTGGTGTCAATGCCTCGTCTTCTGGCTCACGGACCACGAGTCCTTCCCCCAAGTCTGCCTGCAGTGATGGAGAATGCCAGAAACATCCCGTTTGTGAGGACACAGCAAGCAGTGCTGGTAATATATACACAGAGTGAACAACACTGCAAATTATGGGCTCACAGCTTTTGGTAGGGTCACAGATGTTCTACTTTAAGAGCCGTATCAGCGGCACATTCCAAAGCCCAGGATCAGACGGAGTGCAGAGGCTCGCTCACGGGTCGGCAGTCCTACCTTTCCGTGTCCGTGGCGGGGCCTTTCCTAGCTTGCTTTTGGCTGCTATATCTTTCCGCTTTTCTGGACTGCCTGTGAAATGACATGTCAGAAAAGAAATAAACACAGAAGAAAAAGAACACGGCGATATGAAGATCATTTATCGACGTGTTACAAAGGCAACAGCAGGAAGAGCGGGGATGAGGAGGTGGGAACTATGGCCGTGGGCGCTGGGGGACACGAGGCTGGGACACTGCGGGGATGAGGGTGGGCTGAGGCCGAGGGCATGAGGCCATCGATGAACCAAAAGGGGGAGAACATCAGTCCCTGAGCCTGCACTGGCTCTCCCCTGCACAGCCTGCATAGGATCAGAAACCATGACCCCTGCGGGCCTTTTAGCTGTCTCTTAAGAGCAGGAGGAACAAACGCGGAGCAGGCAGCAGGAGAAGGGCTTGCAGAGAGGACCAGAAACTACTATTCAAATGCAAACTTAAAAAATTACGTTTAAACCTAACCTTCAAAAGCAAAACACATACAGCATCGTATCAAATTTAAATAATGCTGTCTCTCTACTAATAAAAACTTGGCTTTCCAAAAATCAAAACTTTCCAAAACTTTTTAAAGTTTTTGTTAGAAAAAATTTGAAGCAGTTTTATCTTTTCTACACAATATAAACAAGTTAGAAGTTTATTTCATTCCCTCACTCCCTTCCCACATAAATCTTCTACAGAATTCACCTGACATTTGGCTAGTGAGGCACTAATTACCTCTGTCAATCTAAATAAGATCAACGAACATTTAACGTGAGTCAACAAATGTAAGAGTGAAGGTAAAGCATGTTGCATCATTATAACCCAGGACTATAAATATACTATGAAAATCTCTGCAAGTCTTGGGTGTTCAAAATTTCCTTTACTATCCA
Source organism: Thinocorus orbignyianus (assembly GCA_013400375.1). Classification (NCBI taxonomy): domain Eukaryota; kingdom Metazoa; phylum Chordata; class Aves; order Ciconiiformes; family Thinocoridae; genus Thinocorus; species Thinocorus orbignyianus. The sequence goes on from VXBW01004049.1 coordinate 364,926, forward strand.
TAGTAACACGAGCATTTACAGATCAAGGTTTAGAATTTTAATAATTCTAAATCTGATAATCATCAATATACATTAATTTTTTAGAATAAAAAGTGAGTACAGTATTTCAGGAGCGATCAAAACTAGGGAGCAACAACCTATTCATCGACAGAGCAGAAATGCTGACAACCCCTAACTCGTGTCTTACACTGAGATGTGTAGGAGCTTGTCATATATTAAGCTACAAAAGAATTACTGTGGTCAAATCAAATCTATAAAAATAACATTTAAGAAATATATCTCTTCCTTTTCAGCCTTTAGGGTTATAAAGCATAACCCAGTGTTTAAACTGCAAGAAGCAGCCGTAACACCAAATTATCCCCACAGAACAGAAGCCCAGTGGATTTTCATGACTTGTACCCACTGCAGTGTCTGATGAGTACTACGCACAACATTAGGCAGAGCAAAGGAAGGACATACTGCCACTGAGAACTACGATGGGAATAAACACGGATACCTCTGTGCTGCTCCAGGTTTAGCACTTAGGTGGTCTACACTGTCCTGTTTTGGAATGCAAGACTCCAGCGTCCTTGTTCTTCACAAAATTTGGGAAGATGGATGTGAATGCAGGCAGAATGAGCAGAAACAGAGAGATGGTCACATGCAGCGAAGGTGGAGACATGAGCAAACACATCAACCCAAAGCGTTCAGGCCCCCTCTGCCCAGAGAGACTACATTTCTCATCTCCCCTTCCATCGATTCAATCCACATGCTTTACGGGAACTTTAACATTGTCAGACACAATATCAACCATCTCAGATGCGACACAGAATGAAACACAAGGGTATTTTTTAAAAGCCTTTATGCCCAACACGCTGAGGGGCAGCACTGCGGCTTCGTAGCTGCCGTCATCCTTCCTGAGAATCCATCTACACTCTACACTGCTCCTTAGATTAATACATAACCTTTACAGGATGTCTTCCCTTAGGAGTTTGAAAAATGCGTAGTTTGTCATTACATATTGTGAAATTCTCCTGAAAATGCAAGTAAGTGTCATAATTTTGTATATTTTGATGAAAACTTCATGTTCTCTTGCAGCTGGTCTGCAACAGCAATAATTAACAGCAATTCCATTGCAAGGTAAAATAACTGACTCAGCTTTTTTTTTTTTTTTTTTAAATTCAGATAAAGTTTGAATAAATAAAGCCAAATAAATCTGGCTTTCAATGAGAAAACTCAGAAAAATTTCACTCGACTAATAATCTAGGGTATGTAATAAATTTGCACCCATAGCTCCACTGGAGTGAGGAAATGCTAAAATCTCTCTTGAAGGTCACAAATCTACCACCTGTGAGACGTAGTCAGGGAGCAACACACCCTGCACAGATGAGCGCCAGGGATGACCTTCCGTACAGACAAGCCATGCACAGCTCTCCTTCCAAACACCCATGTGCCTCAAAATCTTTACCACTGTCAAGTGGAAACAAGATCTACGCTCAAAAATACAATAATATTGCTGCCAAAATTAAAAATCACTGCTCCTAAAGTGACACAGTAACACTTCTGTAGAACTCGGTGTCTAACATTCAAACTGATTTATTGCTGGTTTCTGCAAGAGACCTCAGTGCTTTGCAGTGAGTCTTCACTTATGGAGCCTTAAAGCCACCAAGAATGTCACGTTCAATCCTTCCTGATTTTTCCTGAAGATTTCTTAGAGGCTGGATCTACACCGTGACAACTGCTCCGAGGGCTTTGTAGCTCCTCACACTCACTCCTCAGACTTCAGTTCAGGTCCTGGAAAACTGCCTCCCTGGTCAGGTCACACAGAGCTGCTGGAAAGTCGGGGAGACCAGCCAGGCCACCCCAGCAGAGCTCCAGCTCCACAGTTGGCATTGCAGGCTCTACAGCTGGCACAGGCTGGGTTATACGTTGAAATTATATGTAGATTTCTCAAAAAGAACAGCCTCATAAATTTCCCACCTACCATTAAACTTTCATTGTCTTTGTTTTTACCATCATTTACAATTCCCCATTTTTTTTGTCCCCTTACACAGAGTTTCTAATTCTAGTTTCTAACGTAAAACCCCCAAATCCTCCCAGCAATGAAGCTATCAAATCCAAACTAAAAGTTGCTCTTTAAAACATCTTAAAGAAAGACGTGACACTAACCAAACACTTGTTAATCCTAAACACTGAGATAACATATCACCCATGTCTTCACTTTGCCAGGGCACATCAAGGAGTTGCTCCATCTGATGTGGCAAGTGAACGAGTTCTGGAATAACAGAGACCTTGCCAAGTCCTTTACTAAAACTTATCTTATGAATCATTTTCAATAAGTACAATGTTGCAAAAAAAAAAAAAAAAAGAATTTAAATGATCAAAATTAGAAATAATGCGTAAGTTGTATGCTTAAGAAATGTATTCAGAAATAGAACCTCTTGATTGCACTCTATATGCAAATTGGGCCAATTTTAAGATAAATCTGGAATGCACTCAAATAAAGAGTAAGATGACATCTGTCAAAGCCAATTAATCTGTGCAAATGCCATCCAAAGGCAGCAATGAGCAGGCAGTTACCCCTGCGGAGCCACCAGACACTCCTGCCCCGAACTGGCACAAGCACTTAAGCTTAAAAAAAGGAATTCTAGAACGGAACGATGCTGGCCAACTGCCAAAGCCACGGAAAACAGTCACAATGAATGTCAACTTAAAAAGCAGAAAACAAAAGCGAAGGACCTTTGATTCCCTCTCTGACACTCTCCCCCAGACAGGGTGGGCTATTACTTTGTACTGGGCTCGCGATGCAACTAGGCAGCGGCCTCTGAACTTCTCTGAACATGGGAGAAAGATCCTGGGACTGGGAGGCTGCCACCGAATGGTTTGGGTTGGGAGACGTCTTTATAATCCATCTAGTCCAACCCCCTGCCACGAGCAGGGACATCTTCAACTAGAGCAGGCTGCTCAGAGCCCTGTCCAACCTGACCTGGAATGTTTCCAGGAACGGGGCACCCACCATCTCTCTTGGGAACTTGTTCCAATGTCTCACCCACCCTTACTGTGAAATCTTTCTTCCTCAGATCTACTCTAAATCTACCCTCTTTCAGTTTTAAACCATCAACACTCGTCCTTTCACAACGGACCCTGCTAAAAAGTCTGTCCCCAGCTTTCCTGTAGCCCCTTTAGGTACCAAAACACCACAATAAGGTCTCCCCAGAGTCTTCTCTTCTCCAGGCTGACCCCCCCTCAGCTCTCTCAGCCTGTCCTCCCAGCACAGGGGCTCCAGCCCTCCCAGCATCTCCAGGGCATCCTCTGGCCCCATCCCACAGCTCCGGGTCCTTCCTCTGCTGAGGCCCCAGAGCTGGACACAGGGCTCCAGGTGGGGTGTCACCAGAGTGGAGCAGAGTCGACACACGTATGGATTATGTACATGAACCCTCTGCATCCTACCATTTAACGTAACACAAAAGATCTGGAGGGAAAATTTTGAATTTGCATCTCAACAGCAACTGTAATGTCTGCTTAAACAGATCCCTGGGGAAAAAAAATAAATAAATAAATAAAAAAGAGCCCTCCCAAAGTAATGGAATAGCAAAAGTGATACGGGTAGAAAGTTCATGACAAGAAAGTAACAGAAGTGCTTCTATTACTCCTAGGTGGCATTCAGCATGAAGACTCGTTTAAGGCACTGCTGTTTTTAACCAAAACCTACCTTGTTAGAAAAGCTACTCCATGGAGACCATCCTGATTCGGACAGAACTACAAAGAGTACGAGTCCCAGACACCAACTAGCCAGCTACCAAAACTGCCAACACAGCAGCTGGGGGGTGCCCCCCCGCCTTAGGAACAGTTTGTTAAATAAAGGAAAATGAAACCAGTAACAATAAAACAAACACCTAGACAAGAACAGTCTCTACAACAGCCGTTTGTTGCATTATAAAGCACCGCAGTGGAAACACCACCATGCTTAGGGAAGCAGGAGAAAACAGAGTCAAGAACATGAACACACATGGCTGGTGCCCACCAGGCACACAGAACCCCGCAAGACGTTAATCCCGAGGTGCTTTATAACAGCTCAACAAGATGCCAAGGTGATCTCTAAGCCGCTGTTTTATCTGGGGTTCTGGAGGCTGTAACTGTCCCCACGTGCCCATGCCAGTGCGGGTGTGCACTCCTCGGTGCAAGGTGCGGGGCACTTGCCCACTGGAGGAGCTGCCCAGTACCTGTCGTCCTCCGGAGATGCATGCTGGATATGAATCCTGGGACTAGCAGGTCGTCTCCTCTCTAGGGAGGGGGACCATCTACCCCTGTTTGCCCGTTCGATAAAACAGGAAAGAAACAGGATATTTAGTTTGGGATAAAATTCAATGTAGGGGATTTGGGACTGGAAAAATACCCCAAAAAGTAACGGGAGTGTGGCATTTAATGATTTTTTTTTTTTTCCTAGCAGCTTTCTAATCCCCAGGTGTGCTGTTCTTATGGCTGCAGACTGCAGAAACATTAAGCCAAACAAAACAAATGTGTGCCCAAAGATGCAGAATTTGGACTCATAACTTTTCTACAGAGGGTACCACTATGTTTTCAAATATTCTTAAATGCTGGACTACGTAAAACCCTATCACTCAGGTACAAAGTTGCAATTCCAAACACAAGATCTTTCCAAAGACCATATGATGGTAGTTTTCTGTCAGCTACCGGCCAGTGTTTGGTGAAGCCCATCTCTCCTGGTTCTTTGCACTCGAAAATGCATTCTCAGTAAAAATGCCAGACTATGAATTGTAACAAAAATTCTAAGGCATAAAGTGACCCTTTTCTGGAACATAATGAGAGAGTAAAGGTAAATTAATTAGCTGCAACTAAGCTACACACGTTTGTGTAAAAGTACTGGGCTATTTTTTTTTCATTTCAGAGTGTGTGCAGCCAGCTTCCTCTTCTGCTCGTCCCTCTGCATCCCTGCAGTACATGCCAGCAGAGTATAGTGTATACAGTTAACATAAAGGACCTGAATTGTGAACCAAAACTGGTGCTTTATTTGATTTTTCCTTTTTCTGAAAAGGCTCATTTAACTCATACTGATACATCCTATAATACAGACTGGTGGTGTGTATTTTGTTGGGATTTATGTGGTTGCCATAGTACAAGTGTATGCGTAACCATTCACAGAATCAAAATACACTGATTAATTTACAAACAGTAGAATGTTGACATAAACTCTGCACAACTATTTAATGTTTCACTTTCTGAGGCATCCTTCCAGCCCATGTAATAAGGAAAAGAGGTAGATTTATGGAACATGCAACTAACAAAGGATTCAAGGAGATTAGCATCACTTGAACAGTCAGGTAGGATTCAGGAGGGAACAGGTTGTTAGCAGTTAGTTTTCTTTTTGCTCTCCAAAGCAAGAGTTAAAGAAAATGTTAATGAATCGATGCACTCAGTCAAAGCCCTTAATATGCTGATATCCACCAAATACCAAGCAGCACTGGGTGGGACTGACCAGGCCATGCAGCGCCAGCTTTGGGAACATGCTCTCTTTCACCGAAGGCTGAATGACCAGGAGCCACAGTGTAAGGCAGACAAACATGCAAACCCCTGCTCCTTCACAGGGTTGAAAAGAACCGCAAACAGAATTCATTGTATACGGTTATTTTATACAGTATCTCAGATGTAAATGGTGATACTCAATGTGACTGTTAACGGGGTGCAACATGAACACCTAACACTTCAGAATGACCAAAAACCTGAAGAACATCCCCCATGAAATGAGGACAGGTCCTGCCGGGATGAAGGGGCAGCTCCAGCTCTGTTGCGCAGCTGGGAGCAGGCAGAGGTACCTCTTCAGGTGGTGGGACCCAGCTGAGAGCAGACACCCCGACCATCTCGGGGATGTTCTGATTCCTGCTGAGTGAAGCACCAAAGCAGGTCCTACAGCCTGCTCCCATGCCCAGTGCTCACCAGCACAGCCACGCCTGGCGACACAAGGCACTGAGAAGGCGATTAAAAGCCACACACCACGTACTATGGAAGGAACTGCCACTGGCTGTGATCCTAAATCAGTCTGGGGAAGATGGCATGACAATGAGAATCCACTGCTCAATCAGCTCAGATGCTGCCAGTAAATCCCATGCCCATGGGCTTTCCCGACTGCAGGCTGGGGGTCACAAACTAATTTCTCTGTTCTAAAGAAATGGTACCCAATTTACAGGGAAAAAACCCCAGAAATTTAGAGAGACAGTGCAAAGGACAATTAAAAAATCATACTAAAGGAAGGAGTAGCAGCAAAAACGTTTTCGATGTTATTAAAGAATATTTATGACTGTATTATGAACTAACACATGCCTTGCAGATCATCACAGGAACTTCAACACAATTGTTTTCAAAAAGAAAAAAAACAAAACAAAAAAACAGCTTGGAATAAATAGGAAAGGGTGAAAAAAACCCAACCTAAAAAAACTCCATTCTACAGACTTCCCTGGCGGGGCTGATGAAGCTCAGCACAGGAGAAGGGAACGGCTTTTCTGGGTGGTGTTTTGCTTTTGGCTTAGTGCAGCTCACAAGACTTACATGTCCCAAATTCATACATGAAAGAGCTTTTCTGTCAGCAACAACACACCAACAAGTGACTTCTACCGGCAAAGCAGCACCTTGAAAACAGTAACTGCTCTCACCATTCCAAACGACACAAACGATCTTCTATAGAGTTTAAGGATCAAAACCACTTCCAACGAACCATTGCCACAGAAAAACAGGGCTCCACTCTCCAGTTACACACAGCCCACAACATTTTGTTAAAAAAAACCAACCTCAGCTGGACCATTTTAACTCTTGACCTCAAATACAATCTGATTTAGAGCCTCTGAGATAAAAGGTTGGGGGGAATAATTAGCAATTATTTTCCAGAGGTGAGTATAGACATAAATTCGCTGAAGAAAATATATGATGGCACACTCAGCAGTCCATCTTCGTATTTTGAGAACTAAAAGTCTAAATTTTTAAATAAAATCTGCAATTCCATTTGGTGGGGGGAGAAGAAACACCATAAAAACAACTAACACCACCTTCCACATCAGTCCCTCAAAGGCAGCGACAAACAGCGGTGCCGCACACCCTGGCAGCTGCGCTTCCCGCGGCTCCAAGCACCAGCTGCACCCTGACAGACCTTCCCTCTCATCTTTCCTCACTCAGTCTCCAGTGATGAAATCAAGGCAACCTTTTCCATTTCATCTGCTGCAGTGTTTCATTACATTTGCCTTCAAAAAAGCTTTCCTACTGTTTAAGGTGAACCTATCCTGCTGGATTTTAAGTCCCTTATTCTCGCCCAGCGCAGAAACTGCATGACTTCTGCGTACCCTGAACCCAGTTCTGTGCTCTCCAAGCTAAAGACTCCTCCATCATTGCATGCAAATAATCACTAACCTCATGTTGAAGTGTAAGCAGATACTTTAACAGCAAAGAATTAAGTCTCCTAAAATCAGCTTCCCCCAAAACAAAAACTGCTGATGCTATAGTATTTTTTTTAAAAAAAAAAGTCTGGAATGATATCCTGTATTTCATTCTGAGTGGCCTTATTTCTGTCATACTAATTTTTGGCTTTTAATAACCAAGTACATATTATCTACGATACCTTGAGCTCGATCTTAGACAGGTATGAATTAGTGTGGATCCATTGAGAGCTCTCAGCAGAGCACTACTCCCTGTGCAAGAAGGGCACAACTTGAAAAGAGCAAAGTTCTAATCGAGCAGCAGAATGGGAAAGTTCCAAAAGAGCTTTCAAAGAGAAACGTTCTTCCTGCCTTTCTCAGGTGCTGTCCCACACTACTGACATGATGCAGCTGTCAGAGCCCTTGGCTGGGGGCTGACAAAGCACCTCTGCACTGTGAATGCTGCACCAGCTCAACGAGTACCGCACAGATGAGGCTGGAATTCCACCACGTTCCCACTCAACGGGACCCGACTACTGCCTTCAGTGAAGCTCAAGTCTCGCTCTGAAATGGAACCATTCCCAGCCCAAACCACAGCTGCTGGTGAACAATTCCCTCGTGGAACACTCCCATCCCAACAACCCACCAGGCGGTGTCGAACACACCACCTGCATTTGGGTCACCTAAGATTTCAAACCAAGCTGCTGTAACACTAAAAATCCCCAAAGCATTCATAAAATACCTACAAAGTGTATGTGACACAACAGTATTCCATTGAAATGGCAAACATGTCTTCTTAAGCCTTATGTGAGCCTCAGCATAACATCACAGAGTGAAAAAAAATGTAATGCAGTGATGAGCCTTGTAATTGCAAAAGCAGATGCAGCAGAGTAGATGGAGAATGCAAGGAAGTTTGGCTGGTTTGTAGCAAATACATCAAGTAGACAAACAACGGTCCTGGTTTGAGATAGGAGAGCTTTGTCACCACGTACAGATTATGTCACTGCCTTATGAGCAGTCCACAGAACAGGCAGGAGAGACACGGAATACTCTTTAGCAAACGCTGATGAGGATTTGTCACAACACTGAGCGCTGCAGCTGTTACCAGCACACTGAGGACTTCGGGGAACAGGGGCATCAGCTCAGGCTGAAACGAGGAGAGAAGCCAGCAGCGGTGATGAGCTCCAGCACACAACTCACACACATGGACACGGGAGCACAGACGTGTACAGACACCACAGCAGACATGGATGTACAAGAATGCAGAGTGCTCGTATGAAGGAAAACAAAACTGATAGAGATCACCAGCACAGATGACAAGAAATCGATAAGTTTTTGGTTTATACCTTTCTCGTTCTGGTGAATGCAAACTAGTGTCTGGTCTCAAGCAGTTGGTACTAGCACTCCTAGCCCTGTCAAGGGAGGGCTGCAGTTCACTAGTGCCAGTGCATTGCATCCAATGGGAGAAGGGAAAGAAAAAGAAAACAAAGAAAGGAATACAATGTTAGATATTAACTCATAAAATAATGCTCTCTTTACAGAAAACGTAGAATCACAATGACTTAATTAAGGAAAACGTAAAAGAGTTGACTGGATGACAGCGCCAAGGGTTGTTTACAAAATAAAAGCAAACAAAAGACTGCTAGAAACTTTTTGGCTAAGGTTGTTAAAATGCTTAAAACTGAGTGAGACAGAACACCCACTTGCAAGGAAGTGGAATGAGAAATACCAAATAATGAGTTTTAATCGTTATCAACAGCAGTAAATTTCAAGCCAACGTAAAAGGATGAGATACACTCGATAGCATGTGAGATCACTTCACAGTGAAGCTCATTTATTCTGCAAATCCATATTAGGAACCAAACAGGAGGGGGGGGTCGTCCTCAGTTTCTTACCTAACAAGCAGATCATCTCCAAATTTCAGTATTCGTGAATTAAGGCAATCACCAAGGAGTGAAATATCCTGTCTAATCACGGATTTGGTCTTAGCACATGCAGGAAGAGTTGAGCTTTGCAAATTGAAATTGTTTAAACAAAATGAAAATAAATTTGACAGGTAACCAAAGTCTGATACATAAACAAAAGAAGGTAACAAAGAAAAACACACAATGTATAATTTTAACACTAAGGACAACTCTACTTAATAGGAAGGAGTTTGGTATGGGTTCTTTTGTAACATAGGGGTTAATTTAAACAGCTCTATAAAGTTATTTTAGGATTGTTATATTCTTCTTTTTAAATATTATTTAGCAAGGCAAGACTATTTTTAAAAAAAGGAACTAACTACTCAAGGGGGACTCTGAACACTTCTTACCTGTACAGGTTCCAGTGAATACCATTTTCTAGTAAAGGCATCTTGGGTGGTAATGTTTTATAGTGCCTAACAGAACTTCTTGGGTGTGGTGGAACAAAAGAAAACAGAACAACACAAAAACATGCCAGAAATAAAAAGACAGGTAAAGGTAAGCCAAGACTGACCAGAACTAAAAATAAAGGCATAACATTCTACCACCCTCAGTAGCTGCACGGGCAGACTGCTCTCTACGTTCCTCAGGAGCGCTGACAGCTGACGGGGGACACTTCTGCACTTCCACGTGTGTTAGTACAGTCCATAACTCTTGACAATACTAGGACAGCTCAGATTGTCTTCTTGTAATGACAGTAATCTAAATTCCATTTATAGAGATTTTTAATTAAAACATACAACCTGTTGTAAAAGGTTGATATTAAACCTGCTCTTTATTTCTCTTAGCGATGCCTTACTGAGACCTGCAGCACTTTAACCTCTCCAGCAGCCGAGCTGGAGCAGGGATATAGGGTATATCCTGGCTTTATCCTGGCTAAAGCAGGGATATAGGGTATCACAAACCTAATTAGGGATGTGTTAGGACCTGGTGGTTTTGAATGTGGAGGTCTTTTGGAAGCAGTGTACCAGCTCCAAAGCCTAAGAGTAACTAAATGCTATTGCCAGCACGCTAATTAACACCTGTGTGAGCCAGCACAGCAGCGCCCTGAGACATCCCAAACAGCTGCCTGATGTCTCCACTCCCAGTTCAGGAGCTTTCAGGGCAGGGAATGGTTTGCTTTATTATCCAGGGAGAAATGTAAAGGCAGACGGTGGCTGCTGAACGGGAACTGTGCTCGATTAAGGGTTACATTTTTAAAAACTTAAATTTTAATTTAACAGCTTCACTGATGCACAGGGTTTTTTTGAATATTATTGTATTTATTATTTTACCTTTATACTCCTGTGCCTTACAGCAGAACCCTACCACAGCATCTTTAATGCTGTTTCAAATATGATTAAGAGAATTAAAGCAATCCAAACATATTAAAAACCCACTACTCTGTTGGGGAAAACCCTACAGCAAGTAAATGAATAAGTGCATTAGACTACATGGTTTTAAAAGACAGTTTTAAACATAAAGCACTGACATAAAACTCTTCACAACACCCAAATCCCAAACAAAAAAATGGTTAATGACTTGGTTGAAGCGGGTAAATGCTTAATTAACTCCTTCAGCCTACATGTTTCCTGGTTCCAAATGGAAGATTTCCCGACAGGGATTTTTAACACGGCTAACAGACAGGGAGGGGAAGCAGAACTGGGTTTGACAGATAAAGATATTTCAGTCCCATTTAGTTTCACAACATTGAGACAGGGAGCCCCAAGCTTTGGAAGGAGAGATTAATGAAGACTGAAGATGAGCCCAGACTACAAAGTTTATGCCTAGATCTAATTCATAGCACTGTTTTTGGTCATTAGAAAAACAGTAATAGGAGACCCTTCAAATCTGGGGCTCCCTATGAGCCCTCATCAATCACTGCTCTTTCCTCCACAAGTGCCCAAAATCAGCATGAGATTAGGTGTCACAAAGTTAAGATTGTTGGCTTGTGTGTGGCTGTATTATAAACGTAAAAATGCAAATAAAAGAACACAAAAACAACTAAAAAAGGAATGCTTGAAATTATAACAGCGCCGTCATGCATGGGGAGAGCAGGACTCCAGTGACCAGACAGAAAATCTACTACAGGTGCAAAATCAGAATTGCTTCGACTGCTTTGATCCTTGCTATGGAGTGCACAGACAGAAAAGCACATCTCTATCCCAATTAAAACGAACGGAAAGGGACACGTGGCAGCTGGACCCCAGGGCAGCGGGAAGGTCGGCACTCAGTGGGACCCAGCAGGGGCAGGGGGGATAGCGGGCACGGGCAGCACAGACAACACCCAGATGCACGGTGATCAGCGACCCCCTTAATTACCTGCTGGTGTGTAGGCACTCTGCACTCCTTCCCCGCTTTGCTCTGGGCAGCATGAGAAGCTCACTGCACAGACAGGATGGGCCGTGAGTGAAACAGGGATCCTCATGGAGCACCGGGTGACATGGTTATGCCGATGAGACGCGCATGGAAGCATACAGAGCAACAGGCAGCTCCCACCCAGCGCCCCTCGGGCAGGGTCCCAGCCCAGCCTGTGCTGCCCAAAGGGCAGGGACCAACAGAACCCCTCAGAACTACACTGGCAAGAACCTCCTTTCAGTATAGCATCTCCTTTTGTGGGATTTCTCCTTTTTAAAATTCCTAAGTACTGTTTCAGAGCTCTTCCGGACAGCAGGAAACTGTAAGCCAGCTACATTTCCCTAATAACCTCTTTTCGCTAATCACCTCTTTTCTCACGAGCTAACTAATTGAGGAATACTTCAGAGGGGGGAAAAAAAGGGTGTTTGTTGTTTGTTTGTTTTTCTTCCTCGGCCACAAACATACATGAAAACGCAGGGAGGGTTTGCTGCAAATTTCCCACAGATCGATTTATGGGAAGAGCAACCAGTCACCCTCTGGGGGAAAAAAAAAAAAAGTATGTTCACTGAAAACATTACATTTGGCCAAAAATAAGTTCTGACTTACAGCTCTTGACAGTATTTTTTAATGCAATCCTAAAGAAAAAAAATAAAATTGCTAATCAGTCATTAGACTTTTTGTTTCTTTTCGCTTCCAGTTGAGAACATCAGCTGCCTGGTCTCTGTTTCATCTGCTGTAACCAAACCCGTGCTGCAGCCAGCAAGATGGTAAAGTTAATCCACACTTCTGCCTGTGGCAAATATGACCATGAAATGAAATATCCCTTGAATTAATCTGGCAGCTTCATCCACTTCAGAAAGACCAAGCTCCTAATTATTGTAAAGCTGAAATTAAAGCTAGATTTCATGGAAATGTGCTATTTTAAAGGAAGCAGGGGGTCATGTGGAGTGCTACGGCGACCAAGAGAGAAAAGAAAAGTGCAGTTATACAAGGTCCCATTTAACTGATGCAGCACGGGCAGAACTGAGCTGAGACGCCGAACTGAGCAACTCCAAACAACAGCCTGAGAGCTACGTGGGAGACCTGACTGCCTCTGGAACCATGAGCCTGATCCTGATGCAGTGAAAGGTAACAAAGTTGGACTGAATTACTGTGGGGTTTTTTAGAAGAAAAAATTTCCATTCATAAGCTTAGAGGACTGACAGAATTTATAGGCAGGCTTCCATATTACAAATAAATATGCATTTTAGGAAAAAATGTCACCGTTTTCTCAAGAGTTGCAAAATCAATGCAAGGTCTGTATTAAATCATAGGGTACTTTGTTAATATTTATTCTACCTTTGCAAAGCCACAGAGGATCTAGTGTAATTGGCCCACGGCAAAGAGTAATATAAAATTCATCCAGAAAAGGGATATATATAGCATTAAAGTTAAAATTAAGTTAAAAATACAAAGTAAAAGAATCCATCATAGTAGATTACCGATAATATAAGAAGATACTCATAGTTCTATAATAAATTAAGTCTGGTTTGGAGATATTTATAATAAAGATTATTATTCTAAAATAAGTGTTTTTGAGTGGGAGTATATTAGTGCTCACATTAATAGGTTTCATTTAGGAACAAAAGAAACACTAAAAACAATAAGAAGCCCTTGAAAATTGGATGATGATCCTAACTTGAGACAGAAATATACTGCTTAGCTAGATTTCCTAATAAACAGCCTTTCCTAATAGATTTGTATATACGTGCACACATATGCATGTGTGTAGATATGTATATAAGTACATATAAAAGAGGTAAGGTGGACAAATCAGCTCCACTGGAAATTTACCACACCAGGTGTTTTAGATAGAAACTATAATAGCTATTTTTTATAAAGATCTATTCAGAATATTCACTATTAATTTGGGACGAATAACAGACCATTAAGAAAATGATTCAAAATCATCAGTGACTGTAATTTTTGCCACGTAGCTATCGGGTAATTGCCTTTCAGACCAAGTTCGTGTCAGTAGCTACGTGGCCCTGTTGAGACTAAAGTTTCAGGGACAACCTGTGATACTCATACTGCTCTTGACACTAACACTTGGTACCCAATAAAGATATTTTTGGAATCCTTGGATGTTGTAGAGAACCTTCCTCAACAAAAGCTGGTCTTGATCTTCCCTATGAGGTACCAAGAGGCTGAAACCTGCCAGAGGTGAACAGCCTCTGCAGCTGGGGAGATGCAGGGGCAAATGAAAGGGGAAAACGGAGACCGTTACTCAAGCAGAGAAAGTGCATGGACCCATCTTTAAACCCTGCTCTTAAGCCACGGACACGCCATCCCCCAGGTCTGATCTTTAAACTTCTAGAAAGTGTTTTCTGAAGGCTGAGAGGACGTGGATCCCGCGCAATCCCCCCATCCCAGTGGCGGGGGCTCCTCTGCCAGGCAGCCCCAGCCAGCCCATCCCAGCGCCCACCCACCGCTCCCCCTGCCCAGGGAGAAACCTGCCCGGCACGGCTGGCATCTGGTCAGTTCTACTGACAACAGCTGCTTGCTCATCTCTCTTCCTCATCAGGTCTGCTGAATAACAAATCTATTCAATAAATGCCTTCGGGAATCTTTTCAACATGGAGCTACTTATTTAACAGGAAATATTTGCAAGGAGAGGAAATTGCTGGAATTGGCTTAACTATAATTCTGACCACTGCATTTAAAAAGCATTTCAATTCACCTCTAAAAGGAAATTCGGTACAACAATCCAACCTAGACATTCTGTACATACTTCTTCACTGCAAAGTTGTGTTTTGAAACATTCCAAATAGCTCATTAATTCCTACATGGATTTTATCACATCGAAAAACCAAAACGGGCGAGATCCTATGCAAAACTGCACTAGCTTAAATGCAAGAGCCCTCTGCTACTCAGTTTCTGTGTTGCTTCAAAACTGGACAAAGAGTTCCAGTGATGTTTACGGTTTATTCTTCACACGTTTCCACATCACTAAGGAATATTTGTCATGTATTGAATTCACTGGATCATTTGAAAAGGTTCTGTTGCCCGTATTCACAAAATATAGCAACCTACTGAAAAAAAATATTAAAATTCTAAAGACATTACTAGAATACCTTTTTTAACTTTTTTTCAGCTATAAACTAAACAGAAATTCTCATTTTCTTCCATTTTATTAGAACATATTCCTAGACTCCTGAAAAGTCTTAGAGACCAGGTGTTGCCTGAGGAGCACTGCCACCGCACGTGTGCCAGGGATAGAGATGGGACATCTTATGGAGATTTTCACAGAATGGTCAGAGTTGGAAGGGACCTTAAAGATCCTCCAGTTCCAACCCCCTGCCCTGGGCAGGGTCACCTTTCACCAGCCCAGGTTGCTCCCAGCCCCATCCAGCCTGGCCTTGAACCCCTCCAGGGATGGGGCAGCCACAGCTTCTCTGGGCAACCTGTTCCAGGGTCTCACCACCCTCACAGCAAAGAATTTCTTCCTAATATCCAATCTCAATCTCCCCTCTTCCAATTTAAACCCATTTCCCCTTGTCCTGTCCCTCCACTCCCTGACCAAGAGTCCCTCTCCAGCTCTCCTGGAGCTCCCTTCGGATCCTGGAAGGCTGCTCCAAGGTCTCCCCAGAGCCTTCTCTTCTCCAGGCTGAACAGCTTCAGCTGTTTATTTTTGCCAATCACAAGCACCTTGCTCCCCCTGCTGTGCTTGAGTACTGTACCAAGCTCACTGGAATGTCAGAAGGAACTCTGCAAGACTGTGCATATAGATGTTTAAAATCTATAAGCAGAGGAATGCAAATCACAGCACCGGCAGCTCCCAGCTGGCAGGGAGGCATGGCTGGTGCCGAACCAGAGACATGAGACCACAGGAATGCCTAGGGCAGACATGGAGATTC
The DNA here is from genome assembly GCA_013400375.1 of Thinocorus orbignyianus. NCBI lineage: Eukaryota > Metazoa > Chordata > Aves > Ciconiiformes > Thinocoridae > Thinocorus > Thinocorus orbignyianus. The sequence goes on from VXBW01004049.1 coordinate 380,523, forward strand.
ATGGTTTCCTAGCAAAAATCTCTGGGCTTCATTCATGAAACAAACAGCAGAACATTCTAGGACAAACAGCCCTCAGCCTGGGTACCTGCTGCGACTGCTAACCCAGTACGAGCTTTACCAGTAGAGAGGTCTAGATAATTTAGCCACGACAGCAGATTTGTCAGTGAGGGCGATTTCTCCCCCCTCCCCATCACTGTCAGTCCCCTTCCTACTGAGCACTTAAAATTAGGTAAACTGACAGAGACATTTCTAAACGTTTTCCCAAGTTCAGGCTGACGATGTACCTTTCTTGATCAGATGAATACTGACTATCCATGTCTCTGGATCTGTAATCAACCGCAGTTCTGGAGGCATCATGGTGTCTAGTTGGAGAACGTGATCTTCTCATTTGATGAATTTCATCTAAACTCCTGAAAGGCAGAAATACGTATGATAATCTTGTTTTCTCATAAATAGCACATCTTAATGGATTACAGTACAAGCCGGCTGAAGAAAGTTTTTAATCAGATCCTAAGATTAAAAAAATTCAAGAACAAAGCTTCCTAGAAATTGGAGGAAAGGAAAACAGGTAAAAACAGGCTGGTTTTAGGGTTCCATAAGAGGTTGCAAGAGAAGCTTCTTGCCCTGTGCAGTAAACCAAGTAAAATCAAGTGGGTCAAGTTTTGTGCCTAAACAGTTTCTATGGCACTATTCAAAAAGAGCATCAAGCAGTCAAAGGAAAAGCTCAAAAAGGATTCTCTGATTAACAGGCTGACCATGAAAAGCAGTAAATGCATAAAATAAATGTTTATAAATCACTATCTGGTTCTGTAAAGTATTTTTCACTTCTTCCATAAAACTCACATTATAACTACCACTGGTAATTTCAGCTTGCTGTTAACTTCAAAATCAGTTTAATTCATAGTTATTCTACAAATTGTACATGCCATTACTTGTTACCTAACAAATATACTTAAGTGGCTTCGTACAAGATTCAGCCCCTGACTAAAGAACATTTCTAAGCCTACATATCTGTGACGGGACATAGATTATGAATGGCAAAGGAAACATCAGGAAGAAACCTCTCACAAAGTTACAGTTCATCCCGTGATGAACAAATAACAGAAGCATACATCAAGTCATTTATTCTCTCCCTCTACTCTGCACTTGTGAGACCCCACCTGGAGTCCTGTGTCCAGTTCTGGAGTCCTCAACATAGAAAGGACATGGAACTGTTGGAACAGGTCCAGCGCAGGGCCACCAAGATGATTAGAGGGATGGAGCACCTCTGCTGTGAGGACAGGCTGAGAGAGCTGGGACTGTTCAGCCTGGAGAAGAGAAGGCTCCAGGGAGACCTGAGAGCAGCCTTCCAGGATCTGAAGGGAGCTCCAGGAGAGCTGGGGAGGGACTCTTGGTCAGGAAGTATAGTGACAGGACGAGGGGTAATGGTTTTAAATTGGAAGAGGGAAGATTCAGATTAGATATTAGGAAGAAGTTCTTTCCTGTGAGGGTGGTGAGGCACTGGAACAGGTTGCCCAGGGAAGTTGTTGATGTCCCATCCCTGGAAGTGTTTAAGGCCAGGCTGGATGGGGCTTGGAGCAACCTGCTCTAGGGAGAGGTGTCCCTGCCCATGGCAGGGGGGGTGGAACTTGATGATCTTTAAGGTCCCTTCCAACTCTAACCATTCTATGATTCTATGAAGTCCAAACACTACACTATTAAATTCAGACACAAAAAAAGGTTTAAAACTGTGAAAAACTGCTGAATGAGAGAGAAGTTAATAACAGACTGTGCACACTGGGCACCGGCAGGTGTCCCAGTGCCACCTACCTCTGTAATGGCACATTTGGTAAACGTGAACGGGTCCTGCCCTGATCGTCGCCACGCTGAGGAGACACTGATCGCGAACGATGATGTGTTGTTCTTTGCTGTTCTGGCACGGTTAGCGTTGTGGATTTACTTTCTCTAGTAGTAGATCTATAACCTACTGGCAAGAGGGCAACAAAAGGAAATTAGAGGATAGGGGTTTAGGCTTGGGAAGAGCTCAGACAGTCAGTCCTTCAGGAACACACACTGAACACACAGCTTTCAAGTTGTCACTCAGCTGTTGACCATCCTGATGTATCATGCAGTCAGGACCAACAGCTGGCACTACCTTTAGTGGCTACATGTGCAAAGGCAGAGAAACTGAGACAATTTTCATTACGTACTGGAAGATGTGAAGGAGAGGACTGAAAGGGTTTTCTGACCTGGGGAAGAGCACCAGGAATAACTTGCATTTAGAATTGTTGGAGTTGGAAGGGACCTTAAAGATCATCAAGTTCCATTTCAAAATTGTCAGACAATAGCAAATATTTGAGCAGAACCCAAGCACTGTAGCTTTTCTTCAGTTTGCCACACGGAGAACACCTGCTGTGCAGGACAGCACAGTCCACCCAGGACTGCTCAGACACAGAGCAGCCTGATGACTCTTGTTTCAGCTACGTACAAAGGTGTTCTCCTACTGAATTTGGCCAAAGCCACCTACTTTCCAAAATTACACAACGTTTTGTATAGAATCCTGGGTGTTGCACATTGTGCAGAACATTTTTTTCCAAATGAGACGTGAAGATACTCCTAGCTCATTAATACATAGGATTTTAAAAAATCAGCAGAATTTCAGTACGTTTTGAAGGATTGATATTCCTGTGCCTTTTTGCATGTAGCACACTGTTTTGCTTGTAATAGACTTTGAATCCCATCCTAAAACAGACAATGCAGAAAGGTAAGATGAACAGCTTCAAGAATATGCCTGTTACCTTCCCAAAAGAACCTACAGAGATTTGCTCACTTCACTCACTCACTTTGAAACATTTGACTTAGTTTACAAGAAACCCTTGACAGAAAACCCCTTGATGGTTTCACAAACTATTCTTTAGATTCCCAAATAAAAATATTGCTGCTCCTCTGAATTTGTCTAGCATTAAGTTCTTGAAATGTGTTCTTTTGTTCAGGTAAAAACCCCAGCCTGTATCAGAAATCTTTTGTCCATGCAGGAAAAGTCTATGATCTAGTCACTCACTCACCAGTAGGATAAATTAAGTTGCACTTTTTAAGGCTCTTGTTACAGAGATTCACTTTTGGGTTTTTTTCACATTTTGTATAATTTGTACAACTCTTGTAGTTCATCTCTGATCCTCTCCCAAATTGTGAAAACCCTCCTAAAAGTGTGCCCTGCATCCAGAGCCTGTGTTAGGGCAGGTCGTGTGACACTCAACAACTGCTGTAGGTGTGAGCCTGAACCCTGACCACAAACACCAAGGAATTTTTCATGCTTTTTTCCCAAATTGTGCATGGGTTTACCAGACCATTCTAATGGACAGGAAACCTGCCTGAATGCATTCTCTTATCATGAGACCTGGAGGAAAACACTTTGCTAAAACAATGAGTTTTAACTCAGGAAGTTCTTATGGTCTTTAATACATTCACAGAATCACAGAATTTTCATGGTTGGAAGGAACCTCATTGAGTCCAACCGTACGCATTTCACCACGGGAAATAGGAGGAGGGAGATGAGGAGGGTGGTAAAAACATTTTGTGTCTTCTACTCTGTAGTGTAGCAGCTCGTGTGAGAACATGGGAGACAATTTTGCTCTTCACTTCTTGAAGCAGAGCAGTGGGATGAGGTTAACACATCAAGGAAACACGCAGCACCCCGAGTGCTGACAGCTCTCCGTGGGCAGGGCTGAGCTCACAGAAGAGCATTTGTCATAAGAACACACCGTGTGGCTCAGAAACACACACCAGGGACCGTAACGTGGAGTGTGTGTGCGTGCTGCTCCCAAACCACACTGAGTTACACGTCAAATAAAAATAATTATCATCAGTTCATAGTTAAAATGTGACATTACTCAGGTTTGGGGAGGGTCGGAGCTATTGTTAGAGAACTAGAGAAAACACAAGAAAACTTTTGGGAGAGCCACAAAACCAGCAAAAGCTCATCACCCACAGAGAACATCGACGGCAGCGCTGCCCCGAGCACTGCCTGCCCCCGGGGCTGGGGGAGCTCCCACCAGGGCTGGTCAACCCTTCACAGCAAGGCAGGACTCCAACCTCTGGCACCTTTTGATGTGCTGTGGTGCTGGAGTACCCCATCCGCTGAAAAAAGGTTTCAGAGCTGTGCACCTAAGTCAGGAAGGAGCATGAGGATCTCCTGGGTCTCAGGACTGGGTGAAAACTGTGAAGTGAAAAAGGGACTCCAACGGAGATTCCCTTACCTCATACACTAAGGTTGCTGCAGGAAATGTCTGGGGGTTTTCTCAGAGGAACTAAAATGACTAACCAAATGCTGGATGGGTTCTCTTTATCCCTTACATAGCTAAATCTAAGCTGTATGTGCTAAAAGATATGTGATTTTCCAAAAAAGCTTCTTTTAGATAAAATCCTGTCATCTCTATCAGAAGGAACACTAGGTTACACTCATTCAACACTAAAATCAAAGAAATCCGAAACTTCTTTCCAACCTTTAGGCAACTGTACTGAAACAAAGATAATTTCAATACTAAAAAAAATAAATATAAATTTAATTTGAAAATATATTGCTAAAGTATCTCTAGTCTGCCTAAAAAAATACACCTAGCATTATCCTGGACACTTAAAAATCTTGTCTAGAAAGAGGGCTTTATCCTACATATTGTTCCCAGCTCAGCTACCAGGGCACAGCGTCAGACAGAGCAGCAGCAGTGCACACTGATCCCAAGCCCTAGCTCCAGTGCTGGAAGCTGCTCAGACGGCACCCACGCTCCCGGAGTGGCCGTGACAGCGACAGGGACATCCCTCAGGCCCTGGTGGCCCCAGAGAGCAGGTGTCCTCGCAGGGACAGTACGGCAGCGGCACCTCGCTCACGGCGGCTGGTGCAGACGTGTCTCAGCTGCTGATGGGAAACTGGCAGGTGTGAGGTGAAAGGCAAGCTGGATGGGTGATGGGGATGGTTCCAGCAAGGGTTTGCTGTCAGAGCCTTTTCCTTTTTATGGAGATGATGCAGACAACGGAAGGCGCTGTGCTGCCGTCCCCCTGCTGCTGCAGGAGGAAGGTAAGCACAACGCAACCACTTCCACGGGTTACCAAGGGCAGAGAAATCATTGGTTCTGAAGAGTTACCCAAAGCAGAAGCAGCACAGTTCATTAAAAACACCCTTGGGGATACTGTCGACTGCGTAGCAGATTATATTTTCTTTTTTTTTCCTTTCTTCTTCTTAATTAAGAAAGTTACTGAAGTTTGGGTTAGAAAGATAGACCTCGAAACACATTTTGATTTTATTAAATCTTTCCCTGGTCCTTTGCTGACCCTCCCATTACACCTGGCACTGGTGAGGACACATCGGGAGCACTGGGCTCCCCAGGGAAAGACAAACACAACAAGTACATCTTGGCTGATGTAGAAATATCAAGATTAAGCCCTTCATTAAAGCAAATATCATTAGTAGGCACACCTGAACCAGTTTTGCTTCCTAGTAACTCAGGTGATAAGTGTACTAAAGTAAGAAAAGAACCCAACCAACATCAAAGGAAGAAGAATTTGGCTCAGTAAATGTCAAAATGATACTGTGCTAATAAAACATGTTATTTATTTGTGTGGTATAAATAAATTGTTTTTCCATTTGTAATGGAATAAATAAATTGTTCAATTATTTTAAGCACAGATCTGGAAGACAGAGAGCTTTCCAAACCCCACCATGATTTAATTCATTGATTTTCACCAGGAAGTTCCACAGAAAAATCGATTTAGTGCTGGCAACGACAGTGACTCCCCAGCCAGTTTGGGACCATTGGGAACTGTCTTCCTCTGACTTGCGGCAACAGCCAAATAGAAGTAGAAAAACGTGGCATCCAAAATGATCCTCAAGATTTTCAGTATGTAAGGAATGTTGAACTGAACGTCAACCCACGAGAGTCTCTACAAGTATATATTTATGAACATTTAGGTAATGAGAGTTCGTGAAGGCTTATGAAAACTATTACAGAAACAGCCATGCCACATGCATCTTAATCTCCAGCCATGCATTCTCAGTAAAGTCCACAGGAGACTGCATTATATCTGTTTCAAGCAAAAAGCAAAATAAAATCAAAATGCTTGCAATAAACACTGAAATCCTAATTACTATTTGTAAATGATTTTTTGAATTCAGTTTATATTTTATATAATGCTTGGAACATTAGGAAGTAAACAATTAAACAGTCTGAACCATCTGGTGGTTCACATATGAAGAATGGTAGGTAAAAGAAATATCAAATGAACAGTAGAATCTTTTAGATCACCATGACTTAGGTCAGACACCACGGAACAATCAGGAAAACTGTTTTTTTCACAATGCATTCTCCAAAACCAGTATTCTCAATATTCTGAAATGTTATAAAGAAAAGCAAATAAACAGGCAAAACAAAAAGAAGAAGAAGAAGAAGAAGAAGAAGAAGAAGAAGAAAGCAGGCCCATGCTGTTCACCCACGCACCTGGAGGAACAACTCCAATACCATCATCAACATCATAATCTGAGATGTCACTATCACTGATTGGCCGAGATCCTGCACAACAGTAAGGTAAACAGATACCTCAACATCTGGTCGTGATATAGAATGTAAAAATACGTTCGTTTAACTACTGAAATTCCAAAGCTGATTCTGAGTGCAGAGCACAGCAGAAGAGAATCCAACTGCAGGGACTGATGTTCCACAACAGACATGAATCAGTTTAACACCTTCCAGCTGCTGCAGCCTCCCTTTCCCTTCTCCTTCCCTCAGGTCCTCAGCAATTCTCTACTGGGACACTTTATCTCACTACACCAGCAAAAAGTTAACTCAAATAAAGAAAAAAGTCACTTTTTGTGCTATTTCAGTGAGTAAACTGAGTCAGCTCACTGAGCGGGAGAGGAGAGGTGGCAGCATATGGAGAGAGAGGGGAAGAGGAAACAGCACTGCCAGCTCTTAAAGAACTTCAAATAGCTCACAAAAACTAACCTTCAATTTCCTCATTCTACACGTATCTTTATGCAGTAATTACAGCAGTAACACATTTTTATAATTTGCTCCTGAATCTGCACCAGTTTCCTATGCATTGGCTGGAATGAATAATTTCCATGCGTAAGAAAAAACAGAAACACAGCTTGGAACTGCATTTTAAAATAATTTCTGACACCCTATCTTATTTTTAAAGAAATCTTAAAACAATTTAAATGAACAGAAAAGCTAGGATATTCAAATATTTCAGTACATTCATTATTTCAGTATGTCTCATATAAACCTGACATGAGACTCACCCAAACTGCACCTCCCCAATTCACACATGCAATGTCTCTCTGCTGCAAAAGTCCACCTCTCCTCCAACTGTCTAATGGGCGTATGAGAAGTTGAGACTAACTTAATGAGAAGTGGTTTTAAGCCTCACAAGTCTTTAAGGACCTTCTTTTTTTTTAAATGAAAAGCTTCTAATTATTAAAAAGGCATCCAATAATTATGAACTCCCTCGTTCTACCTAAAAGGAAATTCATCCAAACAAACGTTTGAACAATTTTCTTTTGCTAGCAACAGCCAAGCCAATTCCAATGGATTTCACACACCTAAAAGTTAAGTGACACAGGAAAGGCCACCTGTCATACTGTCATAATTTGCATTTCCCATTTTCATTATGTTAAAGACTATAAAATAGTAACTGTAGTTACTATATGATAGTAAAATACCGTTACACCATATCCAGCATTTCTAATTTAGAAGAGATGAATGGAATTTGAACCTACTTTGCAATTTTTTGCTAGTGCTTTCTCCACCGTGAACATGTCTTCTTGGCATGAAAGGTGATGGCTGAGGCAGAGGTAGTGAAGATTCATCATGCGTCTGTAGCTTATACCAATGTGGTTCATCATCTAAAAGTGCTGTCTCCAGCTCTATAAGAATCTAGTAGAAACACGATCAGGTTTTATTTTGACTTTCAAGGTACACACATGTAAAGGCACATACAAAATATATAGGCTCGTGTATTCAAAGCCAAACAATGAACTTGGGAGAAACGTGACTGTGTGTATCACCTCTCCAAGAAATTCACTCTCCTCTTCTTGTACTCGTGGCTGGTCCCACACGGTTATCTCCAGCATCCGTTCTCTAAAATCTCTACGATGTACATGTGAGTAGAGAAAAGTTTGGTTCCATTTCGGCTCTAGACTTTTCTTTACTGTTTTGGTCCTCCTTTTACTCTTATCACTGAAAAATAAATATTTGTTGTAAATAGTTTGTAGGGATAAATCACAAAGTGCCATCTACTTATCAGCAGTTACTGGTTTCATTCTTTCTGATCTGACAACGCCCAAAAGAGAAACGTATTTGCTGAGCAGTGGATCACATCCATCCAAAAGTCCACAAAGTTCATTTAAGACTGACTTGCATGATCCAAGCACAATTTTTTTCTGTTATAATTAATCTAACTATAACAAATTATTAAAAGACATTCTTTACTTCATGAGCATTCATTTAGAAGTTGATTCGATCCATCGTAAATTACAAGATAATTTTCTAAACTAGAAAACTATTACCTTCTGTCTGGAAGAAAATACATTTTTACATAGGGATTCCTGGGGCGTCCATCTACTCTTGGTGGCAAATCTGTCGCTTGCAGAACATTTACAATTAACTGGTGTCCCACTTTGTCGTACCACAGTTTAACCTACAGGAAGCAAGTTACCACAAAACGTTACTGAAAATGGAGAAAATCCAAAGTTTTCAGACTGTATCACATCAACCACATGTAGGAGTAACCATTGTTGCATAATTAAAAGGCAAGTCTGAACAGCGTAACCCTCCACAGCCACAGAGCTCTTTAAAGGCTCTCACAAAGCAGGTGAAGAGGTGCTGGGCTTGGACCTGCGCTGTCACCGCTCCCAGCGCAAGGACAAGAGGTGACAAGTGACAAGGAACTTGTATGGGCTCCTCCCAATGTCAACCCCTGCGCTCGTTGGTGTGTTGGGACAACTCTGCCCTGCTGTGATTACCGTGATGGTTTGCTACTGTGTACAGGAGGCCTTAAAAAGCATTTGAAAGGTGTTAGTCTCGACCAACAGCAGACGTTTCTCTTGACCTCCCAACAGACCTTGGGAATGTGGAGGGCTGAGCGACCAACACTTCACAGAGTTTCATTAATAACTCAGCAAAAAACCAAAATATGCTCACAGAAAGCTGCCCTGGTAGGACTTGTGGTGCATCCCGTAGGGCTCCAGGGCTGGTTGGAGATATAACAGAAATAGAAGGTCTTTCCATCTTCTGAGATTCAAAAGAACTTGAACCTGAAAATACAGCAGAAACACATGAACTTTCCATGAAAAATTTTAAAGTCAATTTAGATAACTTATAGAATTACTTGGTTGGAAGAAACCCTTAAGATCATCAAGTCCAGCCATTAACCCAGCACTGCCAAGTTACCACAAACCCATGTCCCTCAGCACCATGTCTGCCTGGGTTTTATACCCCTCCAGAGATGGTGACTCCATCACTGCCCTGGGCAGCCCATGCCAAGGCTTAATAACCCTTTCTGTGGAAATATTTTTCCTGATCTCCAATCTGAACCTCTTCTGGCCCAACCTGAGGCCATTATCTCTTGTCCCACGGCCTGTTCTTTAGGAGAAGAGACCAATCCCCCCTGGTTACCCCCTCCTTTCAGGGAGTTGCAGAGAGCCAGAAGGTCTCCCCTCAGCCTTCTCCAGGCTGAACACTCCCAGCTCCCCTGGCCGCTCCTAAGGCTTACCACAGACCCCTCCCCAGCTCCGTTGCCCTTCTCTGGACACGCTCCAGCCCCTCAAGGTCTTTTCTGTCTCGAGGGGCCCAAAGCTGGACCCAGTCCTCAAGGTGGGGCGCCTCCCCAGTGCTTCCCTCAGAGCTGAAGCCACTGTGCTGATCCCAGGAGCATGCATGGGGAAAGGAACCAGGTGTGTACTCACTAGACTCTAACGGGGGGTGAGAAGTCTCGGGAATCCGTGGAATATCACTAAAATGAGAATATACGTAGTAATTAGAAACAACGGAGATGACAGTCTGCTTTAAGAAATACACTTCTGGGACACTTTATTAGAAATATGGATCTGTTTCTGTTCTAATGGGTTACAGGGAAAGAAAAGGGAAATACTTAAGGACATATTTTCCACATTCTAGCATTCATGAAAATCCCACGAATGCAAATACTTCTTCCAAGTTAAGAAAGTAGCAGATGTGACAGCACGAGCACCACAATGTTAATATTGTGGATGGATTCCACAATATTAATATAACCAGAACAACAAAGTCAGAGCAGTTTTAGGAAGAGAAAGGTGGTAAAGGTGGTATAGGTACAGATGTTGAACTACTTTTTGGAGGGTAAAAAAATAAGTTAAAAAAAAAATCAGACACAGGTTATTAACTCACTAGTAAGTTTTATACAAACGTCTCAAGGAGTTCACAGAATGAAACTGACGAAAACGTCTTATAATAATAAAAAGAAAAAGCAAGTAACATTAGCAATGCTAAACAAACAAAAGAATAACGCATTTCTTCAAAGGCTAAAAAAAATGATAGTCAAAGCATATTATGATTGGGTACGGACATTTTTCAACATAAACATACCCAGCACGTATACAAGTATAAGCAAAACCAAACTGGTTCAAGGCCACACACATCTATCAAAATTTTGTAGTCAACAAATCTAATCTTCCACCACAATCTGGATAACAGCAGTAGCTCCTGACTCTCTTCTGTTCTCAGCAATCACAGAAAATACATTGTGAGAGCAAACCCCAACTGTTATTGTACAAACGTCAGCAAAGCAGCAGAGCAGGAAAATGCTATAAAAACTCTCAGTCAATTACTTGAAAATATTTTCACCCACTAAAAATAATCCAAAGAGGAACAACAATAACATTTCTGAAGAATATTTACAAAATCTTAAGTCTAAAGCTGAGCATTTTAAAGGTACTCTCTCTGTTCAGTGAAACACTGTGTTACTGACTTGGATGTAAAAAAAAATAAGATTCCTGGGTAGATAAAAGTCACCTTCTCTAAACTTTATATAAAAGCCACAATCTCTAAAACTTTATAGCACAATGGAAAGCTCACATATATATATACACACACGCATATATATATACACTCACACACACTTTATATTTCTATATATACATAAAAAATTGTTGCTAGGAAGAATTCTCTTCCCTAATATATTTATCTTTTTTAAGTACAGCTCCACACGGAACTGCAAGACACAGGAAGCAATGAAACCAATAAACTAAGTATGCAACAGCACTGCTCACCACACTCGTAGCAGAGCATCCTAAGAGACGCTGTAGCAGTTCTGCTTTCTGCTACAGAGCTCAAACTGGACATGGAATAATTCAAAGCCATGCTTCTATCCATACTTAAACTTCTCACAAATTCGATTATCTAGGTTATATAGTCATTTCTTAACTATTGCATGCCCACAAGACAATAACTGGTATTACGTACCCAGTGATTCTATCAAGTATATGAGAGTTTGTGTGGCCTTACACCATGTTATATAGGATGGGTTTATGTCTGATCCTTCCACACATACATCAATTAAACCAAACTACCTCAGGCTGAGACTGCTCTCCTCAGATACATGGTTTGTGAGCATCATGATTCTGTAAAACTCAGGAAGAGCAATAACGTCTCTGAGGGCTACAGTCACGGGCTTGATCCCTGAGGGCAAATCCCACTGAACTGTAATCCACAGCTCCTTCACTTGCTCTGGAGACAGAAGCATTGTCCTCTAAGCCCTGCAGAGCTTTTGGAATTCATGCCTTGCTGTCCCCAGTGCTTATGCTCCTATGTCCAACAACGTTCCTTCCCACCAGAACCTGCAGATTCACTGATGGCCGGGTGAAGGACGCTCTGGAGCCCAGCACTGCCTGCTGCCTGATGGGTCCCCACCTCCTCGCAAGGATCTGGAGCACAGCAGCAGTCCCTGCACGAAGAGCTGAATCACAGAAGAGAAAAAGTAATTCTGGCAATATTGTCTGTGGGAAACCAAGCAAAGAGGGCTAGCATCTGCCAGAGAAAATGGAGACAAGCGAAGGAAGGCTTTTTTACCTGCAGTGTCCCCCAGAGCTCACCCAAGCAGAGCAGGCATCACGGCAGGGTGCTCCTCCAAACAGGACGCTGCTACAGGGCTCCTCTGCTGTCCTGCCCCTCCTTGTCTGCATCTTCATAGGTAATTCCTCCCCTCGTCTTTAGATAGCCAACCCATTAATTCTACTTTTGATAGGTTTCCATCTACCTTGTGTTGCAATCATTGGCGTCAATTAGTTCCTATGGAGTTTTTAGGGTACTGTTGTGGTTATACTGTTTACTGTCCTGATGCCTCCCTCTGCCAATAGTGTTACGTGTTTCACATCTTTCTCCAACAAACATCCTACAATTATCCATTACTGAGAATTACATTTGCTGGTAAGATGCAGAAATCCAAATTTACAAGACTGAGCAAATTGTTTAGACACCAGTTCTGCCACTGGCAGCCGTCTGGTCTGTGGGCTCCCAGTCCTCCCACCACTCACTTAAGCCAAACCGTGTCATATTTGGGCTTTTTAGACCTAATACTCTTGGACTTTTTAAATAGAGACCATTAAAAGTGCTGGTACATCATTTGCATTATTAATACCGAGAGATGAAAACACTTAAATTATGCAAACGAACTATCATTTTTCAGGTCTTTCGGGAACTCATTTCCCCAGGGGAATTTTGGGTGTGATGGATCACCACTTAATGCCACATCAGGCAGCTTTGATTCTGCTGAGTCAGCACCTAAAGCAGAGCTAAAACTTTGATATAAACTAGATTTGCTGGATTAAATAAAATGCCCTGTCACAATTTGAACAACCACACAGTTTGGATAGCAAGAAAAACAGAAGCTGGGGGGGGGGAACAGGGACAACCTTGATGCAAGCAAACAATTTCCCAATATGAAACACAATTTAAATATTCCTATTTAACACAAGAAAAGAGAAAAAAGAAAATCCCTAGCAGTAAGTTCCTTTTCATTAACTAATACCAGGATTTCCTTCGCTGCTCAATGTGTGGTCTCTCCTGTTCTTTTCAGATGACAGACAGGTAAATCCCAACCTGATACAAAAGAACAGGATTTCGACCCATTCCTGCTGAAGAAAGGAAATACCTTTCTGTTCCAAAGTCATATGCTCTGTTTGCTTCGGGATATTCATTTGCTCTTCTCAAAAAAACCAAAAGCAAAAAACTCAAACAACAACAAAATCAAGACACAACTGGACAAGAAGAGCGCTACTATGGGATGCAGAAGTCTCCATGCCAAGTTTCCATTTCTCTCAAAATGAAAGCACAACCTGATGTGCTCCACTTTTGCCTCCATCTGGAAAAAGTATGCACGGGGCATCCAAAGCAAAACCTTAGAGTTTTCTGGTGCTATTTCTGTGGGCACTCTTTTAGTGCAAAATTCACTGCTCAGATTGAGAAACATCCCTTGATTGCGAATGCGCTTCCCGTTCTGTGCCTCACTTCAACACTTGTGGTATTTTCTCTCAGTTTTTCTTCAAGAATATGTCACTGGAATGCGGTCACTTTGTACTGCATTTTTTTGGACCTATGAGATTTATCAAATTAATAAGCTAGAATAATTCAATTGAGTTAATAATGAAGTTATCTTAAAAGCTTAAGGATACAGAACATCTGCAGATACACCAATAACAAGAAACACATCTAAAGCTCCTTGTTGAAAACACTAATCTGGAACCTTCCTTTTACATCAGTTGTGCAAACCCATTTTCAGGTTTTCTTCAACTGAGACATGGAGTCCAAGTCAGAACCAGTATCAATATACTTACTTTCTGTTGATTTAAATATAAAAACTAGACTTCCAAAAATCTCCCTTATGGTTGGTTTTTGGTTTGTTTGGTTTTTTTCTAGTTATAAAGACGTTGGATTGAATCTGCAGTTTTCAGTCAGGAATGTCTTCTAATTTATGCAACTACAGAACATAAAATAAGGTTTCTGCTCCCCAGAAGTCTCCAGCTGATGGCAATTTTAGCCTTTAACAACCACTACTATCGCATCAAGCTTTCGTTTTCCACTAGAATGTCAACCTCCTAACTGGAATTAGCAAGAGACGTTAATTTTAGTACTTTTCACAGTGATTGCCAATAAGAAGGCAGAAATCCTTTGCAAACACAGACCCCCTTGCACCATTGGGACAACACCAGACACGGAAAACTGACAAGAAATAGATGTAAAAGAGCGGTTTAGCCAGAAAGGAAATCAATTATATTTTTTGTTTCTAGAACTGAAAACTCATCATACTTGAGCGATAAATATTACAAGTAGTATGAAATCTAGCAAATTCAAACCAAAATAAGCATAGAGAGGAAACAGCTGACCATTCACCCGCAGGACAGCGGCATTCAGAGACCCACAGCGTGTGCACAGGAATGCAGGCTCAGCTGCCACTACAGAGAAATTCAAATCCTTTCAACTGTTTTTTATAAAGTAGCCAAGAGTCACCACTAACTGTTAATCATGTGACTGCTCTGCAATATAAATGTGAATTTACAATATGTGATTCATATTTAATCCTGTAAGACTCAGCTCAAGATGGTCCCAGCCGAGTCGTGCTGCAGGAAGGAGTGCAGAATATCGCTAAAACAACTGTGACAAATGCAGGGCCAACCCCCTTAACCTTATCCATTCAAACAGATTTTATAATCTTTGCAAGGCTTATTTGGGAAACCAAGAACAGAGGAATTGTTACCACAAAACCCCAAACCTGGACTTACAAGAAATAAAAAATAAGATTATAAACATAACACATTAATAATAATTTTTGATTAAAGAAACTACCTTCAAAAATATGAAAGTGCTTTCTTTTCCCACTTTTGATTTTGATAACAGTATAGTTTAAAGTCAAAACCAGTCTTTTCAGTTAACAGTTTCTGTTTTCTTCTCTTTTAGGAAGAAGGCCTGTTTAGAATCTCACTAGCACTGACTTACTAAACCCCTGCAACGCTCGATGTTTGCTGATCCTTCCTTCTACTCTTGAACACTCATAAACGTTATTCTGATTTAACAAAGCTAAAAGCCCGAAAACCAGCTTTTTCTCATGCACAGGTCCTACTTACCTGACAGTTTTCCTTTGCTACTCAGCAAAAACCTGGTTAGTACTCTGACCCTCCAGAAACCAACATTTATACTGGTATATATCACTGCAAAGACCCAAGATTGCAAATGGCAGTGAAAAGAAGGGCACATACAGAATGTCAGTAATAGAAAGGGAATCATATTCCATCATTAAAAGATACAAAATAATGAATTCACAAATAGTCCCTTTAAAAGTCCCATTTAGCAGAAGTATTAACTGTGCTGAAGAAGCCTTACCCAATAGGCCTTGAAACAATAATTTCAACTTGAGGTTCTGATTTTGATTCTAAAATAATGTTGTAAACTTCTTCATTCGTAGCTCCAGGCAAGGGTTTACCATTCCATTCCAGAACTTCATCCCCTTGAATTTAAAGAGAAGTTTATTTTATTTCCACATTCTTTTACAAAGACGTGCAAAACAGTTACGAAATCTATATAACTGAGTAACATTGCCCCAAATCAATTAAAAAGCTGTGCTGAAAACCAGTAACACTTTTTGAGACACTAGCGAGGCTCCTTTCTCAGAACACAGCTACGGTTTGTACACACAGAACATATTAAAGAAACCACTTGTGTAAACTCATTGAGTATTTCCAAAACACTACAGCACCTGAGTAATCAAACAGTCTTTTCAAAAGAACCCTTACTATCCAGCTGTAACAAACTTTGAAAAGAACTTTGTCTTCAAAAATGAAAAATATAGAGACCTACTGTTAAGCCTTTAAAACCCCTGATG
Source organism: Thinocorus orbignyianus (assembly GCA_013400375.1). NCBI lineage: Eukaryota > Metazoa > Chordata > Aves > Ciconiiformes > Thinocoridae > Thinocorus > Thinocorus orbignyianus. The sequence continues at coordinate 396,402 of VXBW01004049.1, forward strand.
TTTTATTACACTCTCTATACTGCGCATTTCCATTTCTCTACAGAAAGGACAGTCCTCACTGCCCGTGACACAGGAACCCAGGATAAAAGCAAGGAGTGAGTCACCGTCTCCTGAGGATGTCGGGGGAAAGAAAGGACGCTATGGTGTGAAAGTTAGATAACTTTCTTTTTCCAACTTGCCATTTCTGGAATGCAAATGGTATATACAGGACACTGAATTTTGGCCTTATTAGAAGAAGGTGCAAATGCCGAAGGGCAGTTTCTAAAGAGAGCTGAGCGCATACAATTGCCCTGCAGGAACCCTGGGGTGAGCTCATGCTCCGAGAACAGCCTGGCTCTGGGTTCTCTACAGCCTCCCCTCAGCCAGCTGGAAATAAGAATTAGACCCTCCCATACCCTTTTCTTGGCCAGTCTGAACAAACCCAGCTCCCTCAGCTGCAGAACCCTACCCAACCTCCCACCCAGCCTGGTCCAGTTCATCCACATCTCTCTTGGGCCAGAGGATCCCAAATCGGGCACGGTACTGCAGAGACAGCCCCAGCAGCACTGAAGGGAGAGCAACCCCCACCTCCTTCAGCCTGCTGGCAGCAGCCCTGCCCATCCAGCCCTGCCTGTGCCTGGTGCTGAGCACAAAGGTGTTTGCTGGCTCCTGTTCCCTCCTGGCGCTCTGCTCCACCTCTGCCTCCTGCCCAACTGGCTCCTAGCACTGGCTTCTGCTCTTTCTGACACAGGCTTCCTATCTGCCTTCGGTAAAATTGATGTGGCTTGGAAAAGTTCTCAATGATTCATAAATACAGACGCATTTTGGACATTCTTCATAGAGATGAAAAAGCGTGTTTTCCTCAGGACTCACCTGTGCCTTTTTTCTGGTTCAGTCCCATAAAACGGGATGAACAGACTTTAGTTCTTTGAAAACGTGCACAAAACAATCTATTTTTTTCCTGTGAAATTATTTTGGCTCTAAAAATAATTTTAGAAAGTAAAAATAACTTCAACTTAAAAAACAACCAAGAGCAGACATTAGAAATGTAATATTTCAGTCCAAATAGTTCAAGACTAGTGGACAGAAATTTATTTTCAGTAATTATAATCTGCAGTTAAAATCTATAAACAACTATAATAGCTGGTGCAATCAACCCCAAATATATTGACTTGGTAAAAACAAACAAAAAACCAACAAATGTCAAAAAATGTAGGATATTTTTAGAGCCTCATCATCTTTTCTACTTGTTTATTACTGCTTGCTTCGTGCAATTATCCCAAACTCACACAAGTTGTCAGAGGAGCTGCTGGGTTCCTAAGAAGGGATTGCACAGACTTTGGTTTGCCAAGACAATGCTCAGAAAGCAGTTGCTTAGAGCCACGGTAAAAATATAAGCCGCTAAGAAGAAATTAGCGATTTTGAAAACCAACTGCTGTGCGCAGTTCTCGCTTCATTTAGAAGCCTGAAAAGTGCCAACAGCACAGCAACCTATAAATAAGTGCCGTATATACATCTTATATAAATCAAATATTTTAAGATCATTTTCCTGGGTTGTTTTCCATATATTTTTTTATGGTTACAATTGGTATTGGAAGAAGTCCTTTGTGGACACAGCGCACCACCCTTCAGGTGACACGGTCGTGCAAGTAAAGCAACCGTGGTGAGTTTTGTTTGCCACAATGAAAGAGTTTTTTAAAAGGTTCGTGTTGCTTCTGTTGAGTTTAAGTTACCAATCGTGAGCGATTGAGCAAAGATTTACCAGAGACACTCAGTCCTGGCACCGGCACTGACCAGGGGTGTCGCGTATTTCGCTCGTACTTCAAAGCAGCTGGAGTCCATAACAAATTGGAAAGGATGGCAACTGTGGAATTCTGTAACAACATTGCAGTATTGTCCTGTATTTAAAAAACATTGGCGTCTGTCGTGACCAACGTTAACATAAATTAACAGCTACGTGACAAAAAGCCACAATTAAGAGACAGATTTTGTATGCAGCTGACTGATTTACCTGCTCTGAGATGCCCCACCACGTCAGCCAAGCTGCCCTTCTTCACTTTGGTAATGAAGGCACCGAGTCGTCCTAATTCTGTCATTTTTCCTCCAACAACCTGGTTAATCATAAATTTGTGAGTTTCCAAGCCACAACCCAGACATCACCTCAAGCATAAATTTACAGACACACTAGTTTTCACATTACTTTAAAAACTAAATCTAAAACATGGATAAGCAAATCTATTGTCAATTTGGGCTCTACGGAGGCTTAAAGACAAAGTCAAAGACAGAGAAAGACCAGATCTACATGAAAAGATGCAAAGCAGGCACTCAATGAATAAAATTTATATGCTTTTTAATGTGCTTGACTAATCAACCTTACACTGCTTGCTAAAGAAAGGACTTTTCTTACTAAATAATCAAGAAAATATATTTTTTGCAAATAGGATTCTGTCATTTTCTTAAGTTTAAACTGCAAGTTCACATCAAACCAAACATAAAATCCTCAAATGCAAATTTTTTTTTTTTGCAAATTTCTGTGTGAATGCTCAGTTTCATTCCGCAAAATTTCTGTTTCCTAATGGCTGTGTGGATTTTAAACGCTGACCTCACATCCGGACAGCTTTTATGTATATGGAAGATGAGATAAATTACTGGACTGAAATGCAAGCAGCAGAGCTAGAAAGGCAAGACCCCATCAGAGCACTGCAACGTGCAGGCTGTCTCGCAGACAGGAACCTGAATGAACATACAGTTTTTAATCAGAACGCGGATGAGCAGAAGACTGCACAGAAGGATTAAATACATTTACATTCATAATTTATGAATTTGTGATTTTCAAAATTTACTAAAAATCATAGAATCATAGAATGGTTAGAGTTGGAAGGGACCTTCAAGACCATCAAGTTCCANGGAATATTTTTTTGTCAAATGACCATATAATTGAAGAGTACCCTGATCCAACGTGTTAGACCTCCAGGCCTAAGGCCAGTGGTTTCATTAACCACATAAACCATGCAATACTTACTTTTAGTCCCAATAATGCACCCGATTCTTTGGGCATGGTCGTTTTCTTGTTGAGAATAACACGCCCAATTAAGCGATCTCCCTCTTTAGAAGGCTGCCACGTTACTGGATGCTGTTAAAAAAACCAGCAAGCAGCGGAATTAAAGAAGTGAAACCATCTTCCTGTGTTTAGATGCACTTTTATAAACCAGTAACATTTCTGGATCATTAAGTCACGGCAGTGTTGATGTGACACACACAGCGCCCAAGCTTTTCGTTATTGTCTCTGCTGGACTCTGGCTTCACTGAACAGTTATGCCCACTGCAAAAATATCTCAGCACTAATTCTGCAGGCAGAATTATAAGATCAAAGTTCAATACATTTAAACATTTGAAACATGCCTCAGGTAATGACTTTAAACATTTACTTTTAAATTTTATGACCCTGAAAATTGCATTCATAATTTCTGTTCTTTAGAATAATATACACATTACAGAGTTCTTCCACATGCATTCGCTATGTAACAAAAATCCACACCATCCTGCCCCACTCCAAGTCACTAGGAAAAGTCAGTGACCTCTCCCAGCCCAGCATCACAGTCTGTCGTGGTTTCAGCCAAATTTACCAAAACCAGATTGACAGACGGCCCTTTCTAACCCCCAAAAGGAAAGGAGAGGAATAGAGCAGGAGATTTACGAGCTGCTCTTGTGGTGTGCAGTGCAATCTAGTGTCATGTCTATAAAGGAATGAAATTCAAGTTAAAATTCAGGCAATTTTACTAGTATATATCGTGATGAGAATTTCTTTCTGATTTCCACTTACATTATCCACTAAACCAAATTTTCACAGCATTTGTGTAGAATAATTATTTTTACAACAGAGTATCTATGCTGAACTGAAATAATCATCAAACATTTTAATTCATACCGAACTAATAGGGGACGTCTCCCTGCTGTGCCACGTGGCAGGATCCAGCCAGTAATAATCCAAGTCACCTGGAAGAACATGAATAGAAAGAAATGTGTAATCTCTCAAACAGAGAACGAGGTATGAACGATTACTTCCGCATGCAGGAATTTTAACACGCAATAGTCTGATGAAATAATTACAAAACCTGTGTTAAGACTCAAATGAACTTTTAGCAAATTGGAAACAATATGGTCTAATAATACAAAACCAAAACCACATCATAAGGCGTTTTTTTGGCCCTCTGCTTTTTCTGCGGGGCCAACAGCCGAGAGCAGCTGAGCTGAGCAGCTCTCATTTTGCCAGGAACAAACCCATATCCTGTGCAGGAGAAGAATAAACCTGTGAATGAGGGAGGTCTGGAGCCCCTGGGCCAAGGAGGGGAGCCACGGGCAGGGCTGGGGACAGGGCAGCAGAGCCCAGCTCCAGAGGGAGCATCCCGGCGTTCATGGAGAGCTCAGAACAGCAGAGCTGCCAGAGCCCGAGCTGGTGGCACACACACCGCCAGCTTCCCCAGCAGTGTCACCTTGTGCTCCATGAGGAAGAGGAGGAGGCAGGAACCGCGTGAGGAAGGAATGGGGTGGTTTTCGTTCTAGAGAGGAAGGGTGCAGGGGACACGGGGAAGGACACAGGAGAACAAGGCAGGTTGGAACAGATCCCACAGAAAGGTGAATGTGAGACAGACCCAGCAGGGACAGGGCTGACAGGCTGCTGTGCTACCTTCATTTTTAAACAATCTACCTGGGAGCTCTGGGTTTTTCCATCCCTTTGGGCATTGGCACCGAGTTCTAACAAAAAAGCCATAGTGTCATTGGAAATGAGAACAAAAACTCTTTCTATTGGTCTCTTGTAATATCTGTAGCATATAAAAGTTTGATCTGAAACAACCGAGAGATATTTCTGAATTTTATCTCAGAAAACAACCATGATTCTGCCATTTAGCTTAGAATGCCTTTAAAAATGCAAACCAACAAAACTCCCACCAGCCCAAAACCTAAACTCTCACTTCAGAGCTAGCTTTAGACCCGAAAAGAGACCAAGTCACCTCTCACCGAGGTTCACACCCACCCTGCACTGCGGGTGACTTTCACCCTCACTTTGGAACCTTGGCCACTTGAACACCTCAGTGGAGCAGGTCGATAATACTGCTTTTGGGTTCACCAGGGATCCTTCTCTCGAGCCTTTACGTTATGACATCCCAGAGCAGAAGTAGCTCTGGGATGCTATGCTCTCTTTGGTTATAGTTTTCTCATGCTCTCCTAACAGCACTCCTATATGCTCTTTACCAATCATTTAAAAGCCACTGGGTAAAAAGAAGCCACTTTATCATTACAGTCAGATACTTATTGCTGACACCGTCTGCACTCTAGATACACTCTGTGTCTTCAGAAAAAGCATTTTATTTATTGCACACACTTTAGGCAATACATCTTCACTATCTAATTTTAGAAAACACTGTAATACCGGTTAGATCAATACTTTCACTAACACACAGGCATCCCACAGAAGCCCAAGCAAAGCAGATTTCTAGCAAGGAAGAAGACAGGCATTTACATGAAGAATTTATTATTTATAATTCTTTTCCTACAAATATTTAGATGCTGGTTACGAAATACAAGTTGCACCACTCTGTAACCCATAAAATCTTTAATAGCTTACTATCTACATAATCACATGCACAACCTTATTTTGAAACCACTTGTTACTATCAAGCCATAACCACCAGAGTCAGTTTGTGGCTGTGTTAGCTACTGCTGCTCTGCAGGTCTGGAGAGCCTAACTTCACTTGAACCAGCTTTCAGTTGCATTTTCAGCATCATTCCTTGCACCTTTATAGACTTCAAGATCACAAGACCACCACTATATTGCCAAACCAGAGTGCCACCCCCGGGCCTCCAGCCTGGGACCCCTCCAGGTGTCGGTGGGTCCCAGTGGTGCCACCAGAGCAGCTCTCCTGGCCACGGGCAGGACTCGGGGTTTGTCCTGTGTTCACAGGTATTTGCCCAGCAGAGAAACCCAGGGGGAGGAGTAACGTCAGCCCCAGCACGCAGGGCTGTGTGTCCCAGTGCCCAAAGACATTTCTGCTCTTGTCCCCATCGCTCTCTGCTCTTTTCCCTTCTTCCTTCCCCAGCTTCTAACTCCAAGTTTCCTTGCCGCCCATCCTCCTGGTTACTGCGTAGCCATGACCACTTGGTTTATGCATCCAGCATCTCTCCCCACCAAGCTCCTGATGTAGTGAGATCCTCTCATGCATCTTCTGCCCTGGGCTCCTCCTGCTGACCCTCCCCTCTCACCCTCTCCCTACCCTTTGCTGCTTTCTTCCCTGTCCTGTTTGTTACCACCCTCCATCCTCTGTCTCCTGCTGCTTCTGGCGTTGCTGTCCTCTCTTTATTCTGTGTATTTTAATCCCTCCTTCCTCTCACACCCCTTGATAATGAGATACACCCTCATATCTCCCTCCTCCCCACACATAAACCTCTAGATTTCCGTCCCTTCCACCCCTCCAGGCTGCTCTGCACTTCGGTCAGCTCCAAGCCACCAGTTCCAGCCACGGCCTCGTCCCCTCACTCTCCGCTCCCAGGCGCTGGGAACAGGAGCCGCGCTGCTGGAGCACAGCGGACACGCCGGGAATGCACAATGGCAGCTTTCAAATCACAGCTCTCCACTCAAAGTGAGAGGTCTGCAAGTTGGCCAATATTTTAAAAGCTGCAAAAGTGCATGAATTGGAAAGAAAAAAGTTCAATTTCTTGAAAGATGGCTGAATTTTAGAATTTCCATTAAAATCCAGGGTGAAATAGAGCACTGGTATGCCAACTTTTGTTTGAATCTACAGCTGAAAAAAGGGGTTTACCATGGAAAGTGACACTTAAACTACATTCATAAAACAGAACATAAAAATTATAATGTAAAGGAACAAAACCCACCAAGAACCTTAAAAAGTATTTTCTGCCAAGAAATTGTAACATAAAGGAACAAAATCCACAAAGAAGCTTAAAAAGTACTTTTCGCCAGCAACACTGACACTGGGGTCGTGACATCTGCAGCCAAGTGCTCCACTAGAGCCAGACTTTTAAAAATCGCTCCTCTTTGATCATCCTACAGCATTGTCACTCCTGCCCTCGATCCCCTGCGGACACCGCCCCCGGGCACTGCCACGCCACAGAACTGACTGTTTCCTTACACAGATTTCACTGAACTAGTATTTCAGACATCCAGGAACAGGCCAACAATATGCAAAAACTTACAGCCTAAGAGAACAGTTTCAGAATTTCATATTTTCTCCAAAACAAGCAAACCCACAACCCTATGCACAGAGTACTCTCTCCAGTGCTAGAAGTAATGAAAAGTAACCAGTAAAATAAGACAAATATAAGAAATTATGAAGATGAAAAAACAACTTTTCTAAGCAGCAAATAATTGATTTACAGGCTTAAACTTCTTCTAAACACATTTTAAACAAAGCTTTAAACATAAAACCATGAAAAACTTAAGAGTAATAAGCCCCTATATAAACACAGATATACTATACCATTATTTTTATGCACTACAGATACATCTTTAAAACATACAAAGATGATGTATTTCAAGTTAAAGCATATTATTAAAAATGCATTTGCAGTTATAATGCATGATTTACTTAAGACTAATGGAGTGAAACAAGTATATATCTATTAAACGTCTTTTCCTGAGGGAATAATTAGGAAGTTGTATCCTGCCAGCAGTGAAATATTTTTCCTATTAATGTGCTGCTGCTCGACTTTGCTTATGGAAGCAGATGAATATAATCATAAATCTACTTTACAAGACATAAATGTGGGGGTTTTTCCCTGGAAAAGTCTTTTGAAGTCTTTGATCAAATTTTAAGTTGGGGGTAGAACTCTAATAACCGCCTTTGGTTTTACATCCATAACACACATGCCTTCGGAATAAAGGGACAGCAACAGACACCTCCCCAATCCCCGTTTCCCTAAGGTGCTCCCTGTCGGGCAGCACAGCCCACGCCACCCCCGCCTCAGGGAGGTCCTGCCAAGCTGAGCCCTGCTGGGAACAACACTCACCCCCCTCGCAAAGGCTAAACAAGCACAGAAGATCAGAAACCCCACTATCACGTATGACCAGCCGTGACGATTTCCAAACTTCCTTGGGAACCGGGGACAAAACACCCCAGGATGTTTCCCCAAATCTGGGAGGCTACTGGCACCCAGCAAGGTACAGGGCACAGGGGAGCGGCAGCGGTCACCGAGACAAGAAGCAGAGCCCAGTGGTGACAGCTCATCTGCCCGCCTTAGGCACCTAATTGAGCCTAAGGTGTAGCTGCTAATTAATAAAGCAGTTCCATCATGTCACCAGCCCAACAGAGAGGAAGAAGAGCAGTCACAGGCTGCCCAGCTGACCCAGAAACGGCTCATTTTCTAGAAGGTGGTCAACAGCAACAGCAAGTGTCCCCTGAGCGAGTAACTTACAGAGATATGGTACCAGGAAGCAAACAAGATAAAATGAAAAAACACATAAAATTTAATGCAAAGTTTACACAAACAATTGAGAACATTCTGCAAATATTTAGTCCCTAGTGCCTTTCGTCTGGTACCAAGTACTTGCTGTTCTAGAACACTCTGGAAAGGATCTGCCACCATTTGGCTCTATCAGCAAGTGATATCAAGGTAACTACATGGTTTTTTTTCAAAAAAAATAAGTTATCTTAAAAATATATTAAAGTAAAACTCATAGAAACAAGTTACCAGTGTCTGTAGCACAGAAATTAGATGTTACACCAAAGCAGGAAGAGGTCAGACTGTCTAGGTATGTTTCACACGGGGCTAATTTACTTCATCCTGCAGCTTTAGAGCTCTCTGAAGCTATCTCACTGCCAGGAACAATTATTTCTTGAGAATTAGTGGAATATGGATGAAGTTGCATAAAACTGGGAGAGGGCAAGCACACCACGTAGATTAAAAGGAGAGGAGAGGGGAAGAGGGGCTAGAAACTACAGACCAGTCTGCTCGGTATCAATTCCTGAAAAAACGCTAAAATAAATTAAGTTACCTTAAAGACAGTAAGAAGAGACAAGATCTAAAAGAAAAAACAAATTAAAACAAAATAAATCGAAGTGTCAATAATAAATTAACCCAATTTGCTTTCCTCCCACTGCAGTGAGAGAAGTCATGAGCAGCAGGAGCTTTGCTGCTGAGTGCGCCGTGCCAGAGTTGCACCATGGAAGGTGTCTAAAGCGCAGAGGGCATCGAGTCCAACCATACACACACTGAAAAAAAACAACCCACAAACAAACAAACCAACCAACCAACCCCACCCCATACAAGCTACAAAAGGAAAAAAAAAAAAGAACCCCAAAAACCAAATCACCCAACCCAACAATCTCAGCCACCAGAGCATGCCCTGCAGTGCCACATCTGCACCTTGCTGAAATCCCTCCAGGGATGGGGACTCCCCCACCTCCCTGGGCAGGTCCTGCCAGTGCCTGACCACTCTTCAACTCATTCTTCCCAATATCTGATCTGAACCTCCCCTGCTGCATCTTCAGACCATTTCCTCTGGTCCTGTCATCATTCCCTTGGGAGAAGAGGCCAGCACCCACCTCTACATCCTCCTTTCAGGGAGCTGTAGAGGGCAAGGAGGTCTCCCCTCAGCCTCCTCTTCTCCAAACTCAACATGCCCAGTTCTCTCAGCCTCTCCTCACAGGACTTATTCCCCAGACCCCCCCTGCTGCCGGCCACCAAACACCCCCCTAGGCCAAACGGGACCAGAATTTATGGTTTTGAGTGGGTGGATGTGTTTTGCTTTACTCGCATCATGGTTTGTTTTCTGAGCTTCTAGACCTGACCAACACCCTGACATGACAGCGACCTTGACGGTACCTCAGCCTCTCAGGTTCTCTCTTTGCAGCACACAGTAACTTTTTGAGAGTGCAATCTTTAGATTACCTGAAATATGGGTATGGGGCAGAGATGAGTTAAATTTAATGGCCAGAGAGGCACAGATGGTCTGGGCGAATAGTCCTTTACAACTCTAGAGTCTATTACACAAAAAAGTCAAATGCTCTCAGGAGAGACCAAAACCGAACCAGGGAGTGTAGGGCTAGCGTGATTTTAAAATATCTTTGGTTCCCCCAGTTCCGTGCTGCTCTAAAGGCTAGAGACGTGCTGCTGTACACACTGCCCACAGCCCTGACCATCTGCATGGCCAGGTGTCACCACTCCATACGTCCCAGTCCTAATCCCTGTCACCTCCTGCACCCACTGATGCCACAGCAGAAGGCAGCCTATGGCTCTCTACCACAGCGAGCACCCTGAAGGAGAAACAGAGGTTTACATTCTTTATGCAGCTGTAAAAAACCTTCTCAAGAGTTAGAGAGAGTTCAAGGCTTTGATTGAACCCCAGCATTTCTCCAGTCTTATCCTTCAAACTCCATGCAGAGCCACGGCTGCCCATTGCCTCTTCCCAACCGGAGAAGCAGCATCTTGTCCTGATGCTCCTGCTGCTGCTTCGCTTCCATCTCTGTCTGATCTGCCTGATCACTGCTCAGCCCCGTTTCCTCCAACACATCTCTCCAGATTCTCCCCTCAGTCTACTGTTATTCTCCTCTAAACTCTGCTAAAGAAATTAATTTCACAAGTGGATTTCTTAAAATGTGTTAACTAACACAGCTGTAATGTTTCAGAGGATAAAACCTCTTTCATGACTTATTCTATCGCACCATCTTAAGGATTAATTCTTCTAGTAAAAACCCCTACTTTTCAAAAACAACTTTTACAGTCAGTGTTAACTACTTGGATATAAGACTTTAAAGATCTTTGTTGTTCTCAGCACACTGCATAATCCCCAAGGAATCTGCAGTCATTAGTTCCTCCTCTCACTTTCCCCTATGATCCTTTAGGAATTCAACTGAGGACCTTACTCCAAACACAGACAGGGGATTTCTGCTCCCTAAGGAAAGGAACAATGTCCTTCCCTGATTCAGGGAGCACAACGGATCAGTGTGATGACGCAGAGGTAACATGCAAAATAACCACAACTGCACATTTATTATAAACCATGTATTATAAAAGCATAACCATAACAGCATATTATGCTAAACAAACATATTCTTGTTCTAGTAACGTGGCTTTGATGATTTTCTCCCCCTAAATAATATGGACAAAAAGAAGTATCAGAATCCTATTCCATTCTGAACTTGTTAAAGCTACTAGCAATAGCACAATTCAGGGCATCAAGGACACATCAATTGTTTTCTGCCAAAGAGAAATTGTACATGGCACTGATTATTTGTCTCCTGAAGCAAATTTCTAAATTCTTTATCCATTACTTCTACAATATTGAAAACAGTCATACTGCAAGCAGAATATTATTACTTTTCAGAAACACACATTTTGATTTGTGCTTTCAAAATACAGTTTTCTGTTTTAAAAGTCATGCCACATAGCATCGCTAATGTCAAAGCACATTTGACACATGAGCTTTCAAAGTATAAACATAACTGAAACACAGACAGGCAAAAAGGTTCCCTATTCCTCAGCATTTGCTACAATTAATACTTTACATTCAGAGAACACGTCTCCACTCAAACTGTACAGATAAAGAAACCTGTTTATAAAGAGATATAGTTGAAAAAATATAAAATACAAGAATGTATCTAAACCCTCAGCACTGTATAGCCACTTCTTTACCTGGGCCCGAATGCAAGGTGTGGAGCAGGAACTGAAGAAACCCAGCAAACATAGCAGCACCAGCCAGAGAATGGTTAAAAAAGCACAACTGGCATCCAGGAGCCTGCCGAATCCCAGCCTGCAACTCTGGCAGAACCCAAACGCAAGCACAAATCCACCTCAGTGTGAAGGAGACGGTTCAGAAGTCCCTGAGGTCCTTGCGTCCTGATTCTGAGCCAAATCATTCTGCAGCATCAGACACTGGGCACCAGTGACAGCACGGAGGGCTCTGGGAGCTCTTGTCATCCAAACAAATCTCTGCAGTGAAGGGGAGCTCCGGCGCCTGCATTAGTGCAGACACGCTCGCTGCAGTGATGAGCAGCTCCACTCCCCAGAAGGGGTTAATGATTTTAGGAACTCAGAATTAAAAATCCGCAGGAAATAAGACAGGGCCGGGGTGGGGGGGGAATCCTCCCTCTACGGATAGAACACGAAAGAAGTTTCCCAGCGCTTCCGAGCCCCCAACACAGCCCAGCTCAGGGATGGACCCGTGGTGCTGCAAGGGTTGTGGATGTGCTGGGGCACCGGGCAAGTTCTACAGAACCACGTCCAGGACACGGAGCCCCAGAGCAAAGGGGCTGCCTGAAGTGCTGCAAAACCTCCCGAGCTGCAGACCCACTCCTGGCAACACTGAAAACACAATGGCCCTTCAAAAACGTCACCGTTTCTTGCAAATTAGTTGTCATTTAATATTTTTCTTACATAATAGATATGTGCACAAAAAAGTATTTTTATATAAGAAAAATAAATACTAAATAAAAAAAAATGGAAATGACATTTTGTATCGCAAATGACATTCAAAATAAAAGCAAAAAAAAAAAGATCCTGTGTACTGGCATATTTGCGAAAGCCAGATTAGAGAATTACAGCTAATAAAGTTTGCTAAAGAATCTAATCTAATTTAAGCATATCCAAACCATACAATAATAAAACTACTTCTTTGGCAGAGACAGTCTTCCTCAGTAGAAATACATGCTTCTCTGCAGCACATGTAAATACTGCAGGACTTCAGAAATACAAAAACCCTGCCTGTTCAGAAACTCAAATGTGAGCAAACAAAGCACGATTCACTAATTTATTTAAATTTCCATTCAAAGAGCAGCTTTGTAAGGGATAAAATACAAATAATTAAGCTAATGAGAGCTTAGAGTTCTTTCATCTGTAGTAATAATGCAGACATACTATTAATAATTCAAATGCACTTTTAATCAAGTTGTTCCCCTGTACTTCCAGAGGACACGTTCAAACCAAGGTGCTGAGCTCTGCCTTTCACCATCTCACCAGCAGCCACCAGCAAAGGCCACGGCTGATGGCCCAGGCCACCACTGACTGCGGTGTCATGAGCACACTACGAGCAGCAAGACAACACAACTGTCTACGTCTGCTTTTCCCACTGACACAGCCTCACTGGGAGATGATTCTCTGGGGATCTCCAGGCTCCCTATACTCCAAGAGATAGCAATCATCTGGATATCTACTGACCAGGAAACGTACACCCAGCTTCCTCCTAAAGCTAGAGAACATTTCTGCAAAAGGGACCAAGGACAGGCAATGCCAGGTGCCTGGTGCTTCCTCAGCACACCCGCTCTCCCACTGACCCTTCTGCACCTCTTGAAGAATCTCCTCCTGTTCTGCCAGGGCTAAGCACTGAAGGCTTTTTTCTTCATCTTCAGAATGCAAGGGAAATCACGCCTGACCAGTACGATTTCTGGATCTGCAGACATGGGGAGAACAGCAGGGTGTTTTCTAATGTCACTGCAGCAACGCCTTCAGCCACGTCTCCCAGTGTCTCCGTAGTGGAACTGCAGGAATATGGATTGACTGGTGAACTCTGAGGCGGGTGCAGAACTAACACAACCACTCAAGTCACGGTCAAATGCCTGAAGGTCAGCTGCTGGTGAAGTGTTAGATATGTAAAAACACATCAAAACAAAGGTGGATGGGGAGGAACCAAGGCTTCCCCTTGCTCGGCTGCCAGCGCTCCACACCACAGACTGCTCCCCTGGGGTCACAGCCAGCCTGGTGCAGCCCCTGGCTCTGGGTGCAGCAGAGAAAGCACACTGGTTTCCCACAGCCTGAAGTGCAGGGTTGGCTGATGCTGGGCTAATTAAAACAACGCTGAGCTTCTCTGTGCACTTGTGCAACCTCAGCGCGTCCTCTCTTCAGCAAAGCATTGCCTAGCACAGGGCACTGACAAGTTTTCAGATTCTTTGGCAAAATATTTACAACTTTGCAAAGACAACTTTTGGCTGTTAACAGGAGAAAGACTTTTATGTCTATCCACACACACACAGAAGTCTTTCTCTTTTCCAGGGATTGACACAGCTCAGCCTGTCATTTCTCGCAACTACTGAGAAGAACCAGAGGTTAAGAACTGAGATGACTCTGGTGAAAAAGACACAAAGCTCCTAAAAAGCATGTTTGCCCTCAATCACCCATCAAACTTGTTAGAGCTCCTCAGTGTTGCTTCCCACCCAGGCATGAGCATATCCTCTTTGCACTTTTGGCCAGCTGGTTAGAAACAAAAGCACGAAAGCAGAAACGATACAGTCATATCAAGAGAGAGACAAACTTTAAATTTTGCCTTTTATTTAGCTAAATTAGTGTTATGTTATCGTTATGCCCACCGCTTCGAGTTCAAACCTCGGCCCAAGCCAGTCAGCCCACAGTGGAAGTGACTTGGCATCTCTCTGAAAAACACAGTGTAAACACACAGACGGCAGCAGGTGACAGTGTCCCCCACCAGCATCCCAGACAAGGGGCTTCACCACCTCCTTCCCAAGGGTTCTTGGGGAGCGGCACAGAACAGCACCCTCACTGCCACACAACCATGGAATTGTCTAAGTTGGAAGGGCCCTTTGAGACCATGTAGTGCAACCATCACCCTAACTCTGATAAAAAACAACAGCTCATCACTAAACCGTGCCACTGAGCACTATGTCAACCCATCTTCTGAATACCTCCAGGGATCGTGCCTCAACCACCTCACTGGGCATGCCAAGGCTCGATAACCCTTTCAGTGAAGAAATTTTCCCCAATATCCAATCTGAGCCTCCCCTGGCACAACTTGAGGCCGTTTCCTCTTGTCCCATGGCCTGTTCCTTGGGAGAAGAGACCAACCCCCCTGGCTACATCCTCCTTTCAGGGAGTCGTGGCGAGCCAGAAGGTCTCTACACTTTGCAGCAGACTGGGAGACAGAGAACACTCCTGCACAGCCAAGCCACAGGAACACAAGAGCCGGTAAAGAAACACCCCGTGATCTACTGCTCCTCTATCCATGGTTTCCAACTCCATTGCCAGCTGTTTCATTCCGTGCCGCCACCAATATTCTGTTTCCTCATCCCCCACCTCTGCCAACTTGGTTGTTCTTGACTCATCCGAGGAAGATGATATGACTGAAATTGGAAAGAGACAAAAAGAGTGCTCACACTAGAGCACCTACGTTGGGCCTTCAGTCAGGTGTCGTGGCTGAGATCTCTGCTATCCAGCCTTCACGATCCGGTAATTTTGCAATGCACTGATCTCTGTTACTTCACCTATTAAAAAAAGCCAGCATCTCCTCAGGAGATCATTTTGATAACTGAGGATCTACTGACATCGAGACAAGGAACATCAATGCTGTGCTGTCAAATTTACTGATGACTTCTGGACCTTCTCTGGCACCACAGGCTGGCGAATTGAACACTGTATGAAAAGAGATTTCATGGAACATTTTTCTTTGTGAAATGAGCAGTACTTAACAAATCAACATCTCTAAAAGATCTGCTGGATAGCCTTTTTCACAGCCAGAGGTGGTCTTAACTGGACCCGATTCAAACAATTAGCTCAGCCATTCAATTGCTAAGAGAAGCCAGAGGCTCCCAGTAAAATGCCAACCAATACACAGACACCGACTGCCAACTTACTGACCCCATAGGACCAAAATGTTCCTTTTGTTCCCAACTTGTAACTATTATTTCTGGCTGCTGTGTTAAAGTCTCCATAGAGGCAGGTTTCTCCCAGCTCTCAGGCCGCACAGACCCACACTCCACCCCAACCACCTCGGTGCTCACACCCAGGGACAGCTTTCCTGCCAAAAGACAAGCCAAGGAAAAAGTATTGCCTACAAACCTGGGCTACAGCAAACGACAGGAGATTCAGCCCGCAGTGACGGTGTCACTACAACTTCTGATTGAGTCAGTCACCCGACTGAAAGTCCCTCAACAATTCTTTTTTTTTCCCTTTCAAAACTCTTCCCCCACCCACCCCCGTTACACACCAAACCTCAGGGTGTCTCCTGAACCGATCCATGCACAGGCTGCAGCTGAGAGGTTTTCCAGCCAAGAGCAGCAGACAGCTGCGTGTCACTGGTTCCTTCCATTTCTCTACTTCAGGACACTTAAAAGCTTAACTCACATTCCCTCCTCTTTTTTTCCTTAATGCCAAAGTATGTGTAAATGCAGTTTAATTTCCAGTTTCTCCTACAAGTCAGATTTCTCACAGATCCTTGAATTCTAAATATTTCAGATTTAAATGTAGAACTCAGAGCCTACCATATGTACTGGCCGTTTCCAAGGGCCAACCTCTATTAAATAGCATTTTCTAATATTTTAAAAATGTTATATACTATCCAAATAAAAACACCCCCCACATATCTAAATGCAGGCTTTAACAGTGACCCTGTTGTTCTCTAAAGCGTTGCCAGCAAATTTGTTGCTAATCCTTACAATAATTTTCTAGGTCAAAGTAAGATTAGGTCCACCCTAGCACAGATAACTGATGTCTGACAGCTCGCCTTCAGTCAGTATCATTTGGTGTTGGTTTGGTCGGGTTGGGTTTTTTTAAGGAAAAGGATACCAATAGATTAGAATTTTAAATAAAACATTAGAGGAGAAGTCAAAATGTCAATGGTTTGTTTAAGAAAAAAAAAAAAAAAATGAAAACAATCTGTTCACTGGCAAAAGGTAGTGTTTTCCCAAGTGTTTCCCTTCAGTAGGAACAACCATTCCCTGAGACTTCCTTGGCTGTGAGATGTGAAACTGGGTAACAGGAACAGATGAATCAACGTTTTGTGCAACTGATTTCAAACAACTTGTCTGTGGGACAGAGCCCGTGGCAGCACAGCTGGATTTATTCCCAAGTGTTCAGTTCAGCGCCCATCCCCGGGGGCTTGTGCCCTCCCGCAGAACGTCTTTGCCTAAAGCTGGTGCCGACTGAAGGGAGCCTACAGGAGAGCTGGAGAGGGACTCTTTGTCAGGAAGTCTAGTGACAGGACGAGGGGGAATGGTTTTAAATTGGAAGAGGGGAGATTTAGATGAGATATTAGGAAGAAGCTCTTTCCTGTGAGGGTGGTGAGGCACTGGAACAGGTTGCCCAGGGAAGTTGTTGATGCCCCATCCCTGGAAGTGTTTAAGGCCAGGCTGGATGGGGCTTTGAGCAACGTGGTCTAGTGAGAGGTGTCCCTGCCCATGGCAGGGGGGTTGGAACTTGATGATCTCTAAGGTCCCTTCCAACTCTAACCATTCTATGATTCTATGATTCTATGACTCTGCCAGGGGCACATCCGTAACCTGCTCCCCAGGGGAGCACTGAGCCTCCCTGGGCACCTGGACAGGTGGAGACTGCAAACACCGTAACGTTCTGAGAATCTACATCTATTCAGATTTGTACCTGTGAGTTGCTCTTGTGAGGTTCAGTACTACCCGTAGGTGCAAGTCACTTTTACACTACGTTTGAAGGTAACTCTGAGCCCGTACAGAACACTGACTTTTCTGGGGTCCTCTGTGCTTTGATGTAAACTGTGACCAGGTTGCCCTGGTGTAGCTCCGGAGCACGACAGCGGTGTGAGGCCAGTTCTTGCCTGCGTGACCCAGGAGTTATCCCTGTCAGTGTGATTTCCATACCCAGCATACATCCCATACATCATCCCCAACGCTGAACCCACGGGGCAGTGTAAATCTGCCTATGGAAAAATGCACACCAGGTAAGATCTGAAAAAGGTTTTTAAATTACCAGCTCAAGTGGGAAGGTGGGCCTGTATTACTTTGTTTGCTAAGGGTCTTGCATGAGCAGTGACAGATAGAAATTAGATTTGGCTGCTCCATCTAGTGGCCTCTTAAGCACAATTTTAACGGCTAAAAACGTGTGGCCTCAAGGGTTAAAAAGAGCCACAAGTGGTGTCTTCCCTGAGCAACACAGAAAAGTAAGTTTACAGCACTAAGTTCTTAAGAGCATACCAACAAAAAATATAAAAAGTGAAATAAAATTTCGCCAAAGCTTAATATAGCTTAAATACAGCTTTTTGGCTAGTGATTTTCAATAGTCTTACCTACTCTACCCATACCTTACATTTTTAAGGGGCATCATTTCCCTTTAAACACTTCTGAACCCCGCTTTCCATATAAAACTTCTATTTTAGTTCAATATTGAATTAAAAATAGTACATCTCTATTTTTGGTTGCTGAGTGCTTTATGTGGCACTCACCAAATGCAAAAATTAATTTTCTGGTTTTTCTTGATACAGCCAAAGTTTAAAAATTTATTTTCAGTGATTCCATCTTTCCATTTCCAGTTCTGTTTCTGTGGCAGCAGATTTCCAAGCGAGCTGGTACCGAACCCTCCAGGCTCAGCACTGAACCTGCTGCCACTGGCGACCCGCGGGACCTCTTCTGTGATGAAGGACCGGTGGGTGACATCCCGTTTGCAGTGACTCTGCTAAACTGCAAAGAAGTGGGATTCTCACTTTGTTTACAATACAGGCGGTTTTTAATTACTTGTACCATTTTTTTAACACTTACACGCTTCACTATGGTATTTTTTCTTTTAAAATACTGAAGGATTTCTAAATGATTTTCTTAGCTAATAACATTTTCTGCCTTTCTATCTGTTATGAAACACCACAAAGTTTTCCAAGTCCTGATGAAGATTCGATCCTGAAAATAATTCAATGCTTTACTACCAGAAATGCTTCTGCTTTCCTGTTTGTACTCACACTTCCTAGACCTTTTTCCCTAATATATCCCCAGTCTCAAAGGCTTCTCACTTCCTTTCCCATGACAAGGATCGTAAAAGTCATTTCAGGATCAAGCAAAAAAGCATTAACAGCTACATCTCACAGCTATAAATTCTTTTATTAATGTACTGCATACCCCCCCATATACATACACATAGATCTGTGTGTATATACGTTCCGATTGGTAACTCAGCACCAGCTGAATGACAAGCAGAGATGAGGTCCCCAGTACTGAGGTGCCAGGGGTCAGAGGGGTCCCCAACACAACCCTGTTGGCAATGTTCATTGAAATACGGCGAGTGGCAACCTGCTGTCATACAGAGCACAGCCCCCACTGTCTGAAGATCTGTCTCGGTGGTAACCAAGAACTCCATTCAGTTAATGAGAACACAAAAGTTTAGCAACATTTGAAATCCTCTGGGATTCGTAACACCGAAGGAAGAAGTACAACCCTTCATGATTTAACAACACAGCAGGAAATCGGTCCAAAGCTGAGACCAGTGTCACGAGCCTAAAAGCAACCATCAAAGGGTTTTACTTACAAAGGACCACCACAGAGCAAAGTATATCAACACCCTGATATCAGCAGCGATGACTTTCAGCCTGGGCTTGATGTTCATATTGATGACCTTCCAGTTTATAATGATACCCCTCACTGAACATGGGAAACCCTTTCTGCTTCATAAGAAACCTCAAACTGATGCACATAAACGAAAGCAAGTAACAAAGATGGAAAAGAAGTGCTGTATTTCAGACTACTGCCACCAAGAGAGGAAGTCAAGGAAAAAATCACACAAATCCAAATGTCAGCGTACAGCATCACCACAAAATAAGGGAAAGAGACCTCTCTTAGAAACAGAATAGCCGAGACTGGAAGGGACCCCTGCAGGTCCCCAGTTCAGGCCCCCTTGCTATGAGTAGGGTCAACTACAGCATACTGCTCAGGCCCTTCTCCATTTGGGTTTTGAGCATCTCCAGGGATGGACACTGTACCACATCTCTGTGTGATTCGTTCCAGTGCTTAAACACCTCCTCAGTCAAAGAAGTGAGATTTTTTTACACCTAAATGGAATCTGGATTAAGATTTCAGGGGCATGATCATCATTCCTCCTTAAAAATGAGCAGGAAACTAAGCTTCCATATTGGGAAGGGAAAGGTTCATGCTTGGAAAGTTAAAACAAGCAGCTAATCAGCTGGGACAGGACAGAAATGTTGTCTCTGTGTGTGTACAGCTGGAGCTTTAGGGGATGTCAGGAGACCATAACAGCAGATAAAGGCAGACAGAGAGGTTAGCACACAGAAATCAAAGACCCGCCAGGAAACAGTGCCAGGGACTAAAAGGCGATGCAGATGAGCTGTTGGCATTTAAAGTATGAACATCAGCAGAAAACGTCCAAGTTACAAACAGAGATAATTAAACTAAAGAGCTAAAAGCTACTTCCAAAGACACAAAAAGCCTTCCGCTCATGGTAGTGTCACCTAAAGACAAACTGGTTGGTTATAGGACAGTTAGTAGGTTCTACTGCAGTATTTTCTGATGGTGCTTATTTCATCTGTTCTCCGTTCCTGACTTTGATTAACTTCCCCAGCCAGAAGAAAGGTTCTGTTTAAAAGCACACAGGGTACTACACTTACTCCTTACTGCTGGACGTTACCATCAACAGATGAAGGCAAACTGAAATAAAGGATTTTAAACACACTCGTAAGCTTGGGAGCAAACTCATCTAGACAACAAGTTATGCAGTTCTCAACTTCTTTCCTGTATAACATGCCCCTTGCCCTATAACCTGAGCTTGTTACCAATGAACTCTGGCAGATCCTTGACACGGCATTACATGTAGGAGAATTTGGTATATCTTAAGACTGAGCAGTATTATGATGCTTTATAACGGTCCTCTCAGATTGTTACAGAACTCACTTTCCGTTTCCACTCATTCACAGAGAATTATTCTGCTCACAGACAAAAGGACAAAGCAATGACCAAAGGCTCACAGACATGACCGAGACAATAAGCTAGGACCCTTAAAATGTGTCAGTTCTAGGTGGAAAAGGGAAAAGAATGAGAAAGGAGCTCACCAGCTGATGCTACTTGTAACCACCTCATCTAAGAATGCAAAAGCAAACATTGCAAACCAAACATAAACAGGTATAACACACTTCTCAGTTGGGAGAAAAAATGAAAGGCAAGGGGAAAAACAAAAGTGTACGTTTAAAAAAGAGGCAAAAGAGAGAGAAAAATACAGATTTTTTTTCCAAACCACGGCCATGTGCATAATATACATAAAGGTCCTTACCTTTTTCACTGACACTTTCACTTTCTATCTCCACATCTTCACAGCTAGTATATTCTGGTGTTGATGCCCCTTCTTCCTCTGAGCTACTAACTGACATCTGCCTTTTCTTTCCGCCTCTTTTTGCTCTATGAGGCTTTGGAGGGGATGGCCGCACTGATTCCGACTGGTCAGAGCTAAGGGAATCATTCCTTAGCATGGTCTCCATTTTCTCCCGCTTTGCTTTTCGCATGAGAATAGCAGAGCTAGGATCAAGGCGGCTCTGTTTTTTAAAGGAATCGTGGTTCTTGTATTCTATGTGTTCTATAGGAACTGGACTATGCCTGGGAGTTGGTGGGCTATGATTAGTTAATTGTTTAGAAACAGAAATTCTTACATCACCTGTTCTGTCTATAGAGTACGACCTCTGAGTTTCCACAAGAGATTTTCTGTCCTGAGTTCCCTGTAATTGTGAGCGTTTTCCTAATTTATTCTCAGGTACCTCCGCTTCCTCCATTTCTGTGTGTGGCAAAGCTACATCACTGTGTCTTCTCTCATGCCGTGCTTTAGAGACCTTGGCGTGCATGCGCATCTGCTGTTCCTCGGGATGTGGTTTTACAGGATATCTTGCCAGATTGGGGTCACTCCTGTAACGGGTATGATACTCATCTTCCTTCCTTTGCTTTTCATCATCAGGCACTTTGCCTTCCTCAAGTTTCTCTGGCAAGTCTGGGTAGTCCTGTGACTTGCCTTTCTCCAGCCTTCTGCCTTCGTGCCGTTCCTTACGCTCCCTGTCATCTGCTGGCCCTTCTTTTTGGAGAGAGGATTTTGGCACACGCTTCCGCTCACTCTTTAAACCTTTGCCATTCTGGTCAGAAACCACTGTCGTCTTCTTCCTGCAGTGAAAAGGAGTACAACAATTTGAGGAACTGAATGCAAGGTGAAGATACTTGTGTACGTGGCTCAGTAAATAGATTCTAAAGCAGGAGAAGACGTGCCAAAACATACGGACCCATTAATGTGAATGAAATCTGTTCATCCTCCCAGTGGGACTTGTACCTTCCAACAGCAAACAACTTCCAGAGTCCACAAAAATGTAGCTTATTGATGGTCCAACTAATGACTAAAATGACAAGTAATATTAACGTGGATAACTGCAGATAAAAGGATTTACCCACATAAGCAGAAAGACTCGGAGCCGTGTCTGTAGGAACTGCAGCCCTAGGACACAGTACCTTCTCCTTTGTCTGGCAGCAATGCTGAGGGCTGCAGACCAACCACACAAGGCACCTCAAGCACCCTGACACTGGGGACACAAACACCACCAACAGAGTTTCTCCACAGTAGAATCACAGAAAGAATATGAATATATATTAAAAAACAAACACATCCTCCTCCCCTTCCCCCCGCCCCCCCAAAAAAGCAAAACTGAATATAACAAGAAACAATAATATTTGACCTAGCCTACTGTATCTTATTAAAACTCTAAAAAGATGTGTCCAGTTCATAAGCATATAAAGAAAAGCAAATGGACTCCCTGAGATAAACTAATGGTCTTCCTTTCTCTGTTAATAAAAGAAGATGAAAAATGTAATGTATTTCTCCATACAGCCAAAGTACAAAACAATGAATAATGAAGCTGCATGAAAATTATGCTCTCTCCTCTTTCATCTTCTGCTTTGGGAGAACAAGCAAGCCAAAGAATCATGAAATACTTTTATGACAAGTATTTTTATTTCTCTCATCATTGCAGTTGCCGCTTTGTTTACCAGTTCACATGAATCCCTGGATTTAGCAGAACACTGAACACACCTGCACACCATATCTGAGACGAGCCTGCACCAGGGCAAAGCCACCAGGACTTTGTTTTGTGGCACTGAGCCTTCTCTTCCACATCTGATGCACCTCTGGGTCGCGTATCACAGCTTTTCACTGCTGCCCCACAGGACAGGCAAAGCTGGATACGATCTGAGTCAAGCTCCTGGCCTCCTTTTTCTCCATCTCCTGTTCCTCCTGAGGTTTTAGCAATAAGAGAGACCTGAGCTTGCCATAGAAGCTCTCCATTCAGAACCTCTTGGCTTCATTTAAAAGTCTCGATGACGAGGAGAGAATATTACTATTGGATAACTAATATGATCGTCTCACTGTTGGCAGCAAAACAGAAACAGAAAGCATTTTGCTGCCCTGAAGATGTCCTTCAGCTGAGCAACAGCCTCTCTAGGGGTGTTCCCAGGGTCTGGGGGAACAGTCGATAGGATGAGGGGAGGGCACCCCGTGTTTATGTCACACCTAGCACCGACTTGGGCTTTGGCACAGCTAAAGCCAGACAGACCTCGCTCAGGCAGTAACTTACTGCCACTCTTCATCATCCATTTTCACCTTCAATAGCTTTGAAAAAAAACAATTAAACTGTTCTGGCCAAAGGAGACTCCTCCGTGGCAGCCCCTGGCTTTGTCGCCACAGTCTGCTCCCCAGCTGGCAGGCAGCAGCCAAAGAGCAGCCGCTGCTTCCTCATAGAATCATAGAATCATAGCATGGTCAGAGTTGGAAGGGACCTTAAAGATCATCCAGTTCCAGCCCTCCTGCCATGGGCAGGGACACCTCTCACTAGACCACGTTGCTCCAAGCCCTATCCAACCTGGCCTTAAACACTTCCAGGGATGGGGCATCAACAACTTCCCTGGGCAACCTGTTCCAGTGCCTCACCACCCTCACAGCAAAGAACTTCTTCCTAAGATCTCATCTAAATCTCCGCTCTTCCAATTTAAAACCATTCCCCCTCGTCCTGTCACTAGACTTCCTGACCAAGAGTCCCTCCCCAGCTCTCCTTGTCAGGAAGTCTAGTGACAAGGACAGAGCCCTCACAGGGGTCTGCCTCGGCTCCCCAGCCCCGGACCCCGCTCCCACACTGACAGCGCTTGGCTGCACTCCTCAGTTTTGGGTGGTACTACTGTTGCTCATCACGAGCCTTCACTTTTCAGGCATAAATGAGCTCTTGCAATGGTTCCTGGTTTATTATTAAAAATAACAGCATCATAGAATCATAGAATCATAGAATGGTCAGAGTTGGAAGGGACCTTAGAGATCATCAAGTTCCAACCCCCCTGCCATGGGCAGGGACACCTCTCATCATTGATAAAAAGATAACACGTAAGAATATCTGACGGGAAGAACTCCACAGGGTGGGTTTTCTCTGTGTTTGTGGGGCTGTATTTTAGGGTGTGGGGGTTTTCTAAATTCTAGCACTTTATTTCATCAAGTTAAAGGCTTGCTCTTCATTTTATTACTTCAAAATACCTGCCAAATTTAAAATTTAAAAGTAACCTACAATTCTATATTAAAAGCTACGCCAAAATGCACTGAAGCACATGGAAATATCTGTAAAGTACAATGATTTTTTTCCCCCCTCATTTCTGTTGCATATACCAATCAGACAATGTAATTGCTGATGAAGATTTATCCTTCCCTGGACAGTAAATCAACTTGTTCTTTGGTTCTAGGCACACAGAAGGCCCAGCTGACAGCCTGGTGGGCTGTTTCTGACCCAGCAGGTGTAACCGTGGGGCTGCACCGAGCCCGAAGGCATTACCTCTCTCGGGGAGGTTCGCTTCTCGACCTTGAAGAAACCTGCTTTTGGTCCATGCCCATGGCTGGCTGCGAGGCTTCTGCTGCTTTCCTGCGGCCGGTCTGCAGAGCGGAGGAGGAGATGTCCTGGGAGGAGGCAGCTGCTGTGCTCAAGGGAGTCTGTGACCGGGACCGCTCCTGAAGCCTGGCTTTCTTTTCCCGCAGTGCATCCGAGCCTCCTCCGGTGGCCGTGTCACTCAGCGTCCCGTCCTGGCTGGGCGAGGGCTGTGGCCCGCTTCCGAAAAACCACGCTCCGGATTTCGTGAGGATTTCTTGCTGCTTTCGACACAAATTGCATACCCACATAACCTGGTTGGAGACAAGAAGGAGAGTCAGCGCCGCTGCGGAGGGCAGGCTCGCCATCCCCCAGCATCTCCCAGCACCGGCACGGCCGGCGCTCCGGCAGGACCAGGCCATGCTGCACCCAGCACCGGCCGCACTGCCGGAGCCCAGCACCCTGCAGGCACATGCCCCGCCAGCCTCTCCAGTGCAGACCAGTGCCCCCAGTAGTGCTGTCCCGCAGCCAGCCCCAGCTCCTCTCCCCGCAAACATCCGGCGCTGCCAGCGCTGGGACGCTCTCCCTGGGGTGCAACGGGCTAGGAGGACGTGGCCACCGGGCTGGGAAGGGGACCTGCACCTCCGTGGCGGGGTCCTGCCCGGCCAGCACCTCACCTCCACCCCCCGAAACCTGCCAGGCTGCTGCCCCTCAGCTGGGTCTCACCTAACACAGCTCAACGCTACCCTGCAGGTAAAGTCAGTACGGACTGTGTGGGGATTGAGCTGCAGCCACCACAGCTACTCACCAGAGGTGTAAGACCTACAGAGAGCTACTGACAGGGAAAATAATGCACAAACTCTGTACTACTTGGGAATGACCATTTACCATCTCTTTGAGTTACAGCTGCAGGCAAGAAATAAAGAATTAAACACATGTCCCCAGCAAACACAATCAAGCCGTGTACATAAGCGGTGCTTCTTAGGGTGTTTTTAATTTCTTTCCTTCTTTTTTTTTTTTTTAATTCCAGATGCACAGATAAACAGGAGCACACACAGTGAAGTCAGACTCTATGTTTCAAGTCTATATCCAGCACAAGACAGTCTGACCAACAAACAGGAGCATATAGCCACGGGGCGGGGGGGCAAAGGTTAATCAGGACTCTAACGTGTGTGAGTATTGAAGAAAAAAGTGAGCCAAAGACAAAAAGAGTTTATGAGGGAGAAAAAAAAAGGAAAAATACATGAAGAACATACAAGAGGTGGGAATTTTGTCAGAAATGGAGAGACATGAGAGGAAACAAAGCTGACAGCTAAGATGGAAAATGGCAAAGAAAATCTTTTAGTTTAATGTGGAAAGAAGTAAAAGAATGGATAAAATTGTAAAGAGGGTAGTAAGGATGACAAAACTTGGAGTGAAAAATAGGTTTGAATTATTTTAAGTAAACACAGGAATGATGCAACAGTCACAAAATTATACACCACTTAAAAGGAACAGAAAAAACACTCACTTCAGGGAAGAATGTGCAACAGGACAGAGCTCTGGGACGGAGCTCTCATTCTCTGGCCTGAGAGGAGGTGCATGGCTTACATGGCATGATGAAAAACTTCGACATTTTACATATTTAACATAATTAAGATCTCTGTAAAGCACCCTAGAACAGGCTGTCTCGGTAGCTGAACTTCCAATACCATTTCTGCACCGTTTGACCAAACCCCACTGACCAAACCCAACTCTTTTCCCTGGATCTGGATTGTGCCTTAATCAAAAGATGACTGTCACATTCCTTCTATTTCTCTTATATTCCTTCTATTTAAGAAAGATAATAAAATAGCTATAAAAAATAATTAATTTTAATCAAAAGCTACAGTTACTCCAACACTGGCTCAAACTGTATTATGACAAAAAGAGATCCTACAACAAAAATCCTCAGTAGGATAAGAGGAACCGCAACTTGGACAAAATAAAGGCCAGTCCTTTAACAAAAAAAAAAAATCCCTTGATGACAAATTGTCTTATTTCCTTCATGTAGTACACCTCACAAACCAGACTCAGTTTATCAGACCCTCTGCCCTAACAGAACAGATTTTTACTCTATGTGCTATTATTATCATCCGTATTTTAAAAATACCCCAGGTCTTCATAGACTCTGACACAACTGTTGGTGGATTAGAGAGCAAGAGTGTACACACACCTGCCTGTGCAAAAATCTATGTCAGTGCTATAAGCCAAAGCCATTAATGAAAAATATGTCTTTGCCTGTATTTTATCACTTTACAGGGAAAGGTGGGAAATGCCTTAAGAAAAAAATAAACAAACCATGGTTGGTTTACAGGAAAGATAAGGAATACTAAAGTAAAATTATAATTAAATTATATCTGTGCTGTATGTATGTAAGTACATTTAAATGTAAAGATGGTAACAGACTTCATTTACAATTTAATGTATTTGATCATTTAAAAGATGTATAAAATATGTCATAAACTTGAGAAATTACCATTAATTTACATAATCACTTGTGAGACTGTAATTCATTTTATGCAAAATATCATGAGATCCAAACAAACAGGAATAGCCAACACACAGACAGACAGAGAAAAAGAGACAGGACACAGACAGAAGAAACGCCAGACATGTAAATACAAACCCATCTTCTTACGAGCATCTTTTAACGCTGCAGTTTGGACAGGACACACACCAGGCAGCACAGATCACAGAGGGGAATTCTGCGTTATACTCACATAGAAGCTACACTACATCCCTGCTTAGGAACCTCTTCAGGACTTAATGAATGCTACCTTTGCCTTGAGACAGACTCACTCCAAAAGGAAAAATAATAAAAGGTTTTCTTTAAAAGGAAAAAATAGCAACCAAAACTCGAGGTGACAGAAGAGTTCCAGTGACAAAGCTGCGCATTGAAAAACACTTCTAGAGAAGTACGTGGAGCAAGCCGTTCAGCAGCATGCAGGAATTATATCCTGATTGAATATACTGGGATGTGGTCCAAACTAATCTAAACTAAAGCAGGTCTGTGTAATAACTTATCTTAACAATCCACAGATGTTAGGCAACCAAACAAATGCTCTGCTGAAGGATTACAGTTCTCTAAACGTGGCTTCTGGACCTCCAGGCGATGCATCAGCGAAATGAAGAGCGTTAGGCAATTCGACTCTGGCCTGTCACTTCAGAACTAGTTTTGTGTTTGCTCTGGTCTGGATGCAGAGCTGTGATGCAGGGCTACAGCAGGTCACCCAGCACCCCCGGAGCCTGGGCACCGCTGCCAGGCTTCCTGCTGGCTCACTGCCCCCTCGCACGGGTCAACGCACGGAGCTATTAACGAGAGCCAGTGAAGGGGTGCTCCTCATTCCAAGGGCTCACACGCGTGGCCGAGGGGACATGTGCACTGTCACAGCATAGCAAAGGGCTCTGGGCTGCACCGCTACATCACAAAACCATGGTGGGCACATACAGGGCTCAGCAGAGGTGGGTCAGCAGCTCCCACACCCATTCACGTGGAAACTTTACAGGCTGCGTGAAAACATGCTGGAAGGATCCCATGCTTGCCTTCGTGTGGAAGAGGGGCATTTCATTCACAGAAAAAACAGTCCTCAAACTTACTCTTACAGGTACTGCTGAGTGGGATCCACAATGAGTAGGAACAGTATTCCTGTACTAACACAACATGAAATTCCAACTTGAAAGAGCTCATAGTAAACAATATATACAACTATACACACAGAGAAAAAGAGCATTTTCAGTTACAAAAGTAAGAACACTTCTTAAGGATTACACATTTCAAAACTGCAATTTAGAAGGCAGAAAAAGGCTTTTTTCAAATTCACATTTCAAGATGTCCGAGCATGCACCGGGAGGCTAAAGTCACATTAGGAGGGACACAAACTCTGTACCGAATTTGTGTTGCACATGCCAGGCAACACAAAGACTGCAGTCCCCAAATCCCTCTCCCAAGCCCGGGTTCTGAGGAGACTCCCTAAGGACCATGCTCCTTCCCACTTCACCAGCTCAGGAACATCACACATCCTACCTCCTCTATCTATGGCCCACTGGGGAACAGGTCCTGACAGCAGGCTGCTCCCTATGGAATCTTCCTGCTAACTCAGCTATTTCTCTGCTGAAGGTTGCATACACAGCTTCTTTTCAGTCAATTGCTTTTGTTAATGTTCTTTTAGCCACCTTCTTCTGGAAGACACTCGGTATTTCAGACAGATCCAATTAGGCAGACCCTCTTCTCGGGCTGAGGAGCCATTAGCTCCAGCAGAGCTCTGCCACCACCCAACAAATCATCTCTTGGAACTCATGGGAGGAAGAAACACAATCAGTTTGCTCCTATGAAACTATTCATTCACAAAACTGAGTTAGACTATGTATCACGTTATGTTTCTGGGATAACATAAAGCACGCAGCAAACCATGAAATTAGTACAAGGCATTGCATTTATCTCTTTTGCTCTATCAAAATGAATTCTGTAATAAAACCCTAGCTTAAGTGTCACGATGGCTCCAGTACATTAAAATACAAATAAATGAAGCTGAAAATCTACTTGAATCCTCACATTAGTCCAAAATCTAAGTAAGTAAACAAATCTGCCTTTCTAAAGAAAACGTGCTTGTGAATCCAAGCTTTCATTAAATAGATTTTTGAAAATTGTACAGACAGGTGAGTTCCAAAGGCTGCTGGTCACCAAAAGGGAAGGTCTTCTCCCCACCTCCCTCCTCTCTTGCTTGTCCTCCTCCCTGTGAGGGCTTGTCCTCCCGCTTCCCTGCTCCAGCTTCCCCACACCACACACCCCCTTGTACCCTCTTCCTTCACTGACAGGTCCTCCCAGAGGCCACTTGCATTTAAAAACATAAAAGAAATTTATCTTCATTTTTAATTGGATTAATTTTTTTGTCACTTCTATTTTTTCCCACAGAGGGCTATGATGAGCAGTGAAATCACATGGCCAGGAACAGAGGCAAGTGAGGGAAGAGGATCTTTTCCCTACTCAGTGGCTTGCCATCTCCTGTTAAACTACAGCAATGTGCTTCTCTGAGAATGCCTTGGGAATTCAAGGAAGAAACCAAAATCTCCAGTGGAGAAGGTTTTGTCTGGAAAAAAAAAAATAAAAAAAAAAATCACACTGGCACATTTACATACAGGAGTTTGAAATATTCTCCCCACAATCTACTACATACATTAATTATTACACACTAAGAACATCCTACAGGAATTGCATTGTCTCCATTGCAGTTGTGACCTCCCAAAGCAGGAGGGTAGCTGGGACAAACTGTGAAACCTCGCACCCGAGCTCCCTTGCAGCCAGGCCTTTAGGTCTACTTCTAACCAAAACCATCAACAATCACAAACTTACAATTTGGATGGAGACAGGAGACACTATGACAGCAGGAGAAAGGAGGGGTCAAAAACCAAAGAGGCTGTCCTGGCTGCTCTAAAAACCAAAGAGACTCAGGAAGCATTAACCGTTTTGTGTAATTTGTCTGGGCTTGAGAATTTCTTTCCTGGGGAAAAAGCAAACCCTCAGGAGAAGTTCAAGGAGCAGCAGACAGAACAGCGTTATTTATCCACCGGTCACCGTGATGAGGCTTGGCCCACTTTATTAGAAACTCAGCAATCCCAAACATCCCAATGGTTTGATTCCTCCACAGGCTCTGTATTTAAGCTTACCCCATTTAAAACCTATTTTCCATATTTTTATAGCCACCCTCTCCTCACTCACCTCACCCACGCCACCTCATCCTCACTATTGTTATTTCCTTGGCAGGGGGAAATCCTAAGCCCCAGCAACAACTGCAGCTTCAGAAAGCTCTGCTTTGGTCTCACTCTTTCCTCAGATCAGTTTCTTTCCCAACTTTATTTCTCTGGCCCGATTTGCATTCAATTTCATGTGCATTTCTGATAACGCAGTAGCCATTAATTACTAGTCACGTTTATTGTTACATCAATCTCCACTTTTCACAGACCATTAAGCTACCCTAGAAACTGTTATCACATAGATCATTTTTGTATATTCTCCTAACCTAAAAAACAAAAAGTTTTGTCTAAGTATTTGAACATTTGGCTGTCTTGCTGAGCCACAGAGGCATCAACTGTACTCCTCTTAATCACTCCATGGTTCCCATAGTTACAGATATAGATGGAACACAGACTTCTGCCAGTTTTAAAAATTATTTCTAACATAATAAGGTAAATGGCATCAAACAGCTATAGCCAGAACTGATATAAAATTTGAGTTGTCATTCAAAATACAGAGAGAACTCACCAGAAGCTTTCAGCTCTGTTTATCCACTTATATATTTACAAACGGTACTAAAAATAGACAAATGCTCAGAACAAGACTCCCCTTAATCGTGTGTGAGCCTGAGCATCGCCTCTGCGGGAGCCCGCACTGTACCGCACTACGCCACCATCACTTATGTTTCTATACTGTTCTTTTATTCTTTTACATAAACTGTGCCTAAATGTAGCTAGCGAGGAAAGAGAGACTATTTTGTTTTTGCAAAGAATGGCAAATTGGTGACAACAGAAATTGGAAGTGTGTAGCTGCAGAGCAGCTGTAAAGAAGGTCAGTCAGACTGCAGAGTTGAAGTCCTGAAGTAAAAAAAAAAAAAGCTGATGGAGGGAAAAGCCAGGGGGTCACTTAAAGGGGGTCACAGGGGACTCGCCGGGCATGAACTAAATTCTGATTTTGCACTCTCAAACACAAATTTGAAAATGGTGTTATGGACTCTCCACCCTTGAAGACGTTCTAAAGCAAACAGGACACAGCCCCGGCAACTTGATGTACTTGTGCCTGCTCAAGCTGAGAGCTGCACTAGAGGATCTCCAGAGGCTCCTTCAAAGCTCAGCCAACTCTGTGATTCTGTATGGAATAAAGCCCTGAGGAATCTTGACCTTATGGCTCTTCAAGTACTTTAAGTATTACTAGGTTTGCGATACTTTACTGCTAGATGGTCTGTTTCTTTTCTGTCTCACTACCTATGTAGGTTTCTGCTGTAAAGCAAACATTATACACCACCTGGAAAGTTCTGAGTTGGAAAGGCGCTAGAGTCACTCAAGGGATGATGGAAAGCCCACAGCACATTGACTTGTTCTCCTGCAGTCTGCTACTTCCCTCAGCTCTCCAAGAGCTTAAGTTATCTCCACCAAAGGCTGGTGGAGCAATTGTGGGCTTGAAAGCTTCCAATATGAGTTAGTGAGAACCAAGTTGTCTTATATTTATCTCATATATATATGCATCTCCAGAGACTTCAGAGATTCACTCCCTCTATCCTGCTGAAGCAGCTGATGATGTTCCCTCTAGATCTGAAAGACACTGGCTGCCTAACACCTGTATTTGGGGTTCCCAACCTGCGCAACGCGTGCCACTGCTGAGTTAGTCAGAGGAACGTGCCGTCCTGGGCAGCCACTGGGTGCACCCGGGGATGTGCCCGGGACACCTCTGCCTGCAGGGACAACTCAGGAAAGAACAACAGCCAGAGGTGAGCCAAGCTTACAGAGACTGCTTGGATCCACAGGAGAGACAGGACAGCTGAGACTAACAGAGCTGTGCAGACACGAGGAGGACATCCAGGGGCTGTGAGTATGAAGAGGATCGTTACTGGCTGTCTGTGCAGGGACAGAAGGCAATGGAAGATACTGACGGTCCAGGAGTATTCCCAGCGGGAAGGAGCTGAATATACAGCAAAACAACAATCATGTTTGAACCCAGGGAGCACAGGGGAGCACGTGCAGCACAGTCTGATCTGTTAGTTCAAACAAATGCCCCAAACTGCTCTGGTTGAGAGGACAGAAAGTGTATTTTTCCCACATTGCAGGATAACCTCATTGCAGTGATCTCTGCTGGGCAGGCTGGCAGAGGCCTTCTCCGACCACTTTGATTTGATTTGATCATCTTTCCAACTCTCAGGGAACACGCTGAATGACCATCAGCCCTGCTCACCAAGAACTTCCCTCGGTCCCCACCAATCCCTGTGCCGGCAAGCTCTGGCTGCTGAGTTTTGCTTAGAGCTCCCATGACCCCAGGTCCACACAAAGCCTAGAACAAGGGCTCTCAGATCCTTACAGCCAGACTGTGAAACTGAGCACCTAACTTGCAAGGTATCCAGTGCAGCACAGCGTGGCCCCAAGGGATGCTTGGGGGCTCACTACCCGCTGCCCTGCTGAGGGCCAGAGCAACGATGTGAAGATGCCACCCATCTGCTACACGGCGTGTGATGTCACACACAGACACACCACTGAACACAGCCCACATACACCTGGAAAAGTTAGCTTAAACAAATGAAATCCTGAAGAACCTCTATCTGTTTGATCCTTCGTCTTTCAACTGCTCTCAATCAAGCACAACCAAACATTCTCAGCAAAAGAAGAAAATTCATATTATATGACTGTACGTTATTTTCATATCATTTAGCTTTTGGAATTTAAAAAAAAAATAAAATTCCCAGGGCGGAAATATAGCTAGACAGGACATTTCACACTGGGGAGATGTTAAGTATCATATGGTACCTACTTATAAATGAGCATTCCGCTTGGTGGAATCGGTTAGTGCTGCCCAGTGAGGGCTTCCACAAAGCACCAAGCAGGATTATGCCCCACACGTGTTACACACATTCAGCTGACCCAGACTCACCCTTAAGTTCACACCTTCCTTCACACAATAAGAAATACTTCAGCTTGATTTTTATTGTGCGTGTAAATGCAGGGAATGCATATAATTTCAGAAGACATATTCTTCCCACTTTGATACCATCACTGCAATTTCTTACACGCTTATAACAGCCACTTTTAAAGCCAACACACACTTTCTTTGTGCAGCATTCTGCCTTAGGCAGATCGGCCACCTGACGGCTCTTCTGAGAAAGCTGCCAGGCTGTCCTGAGAAACCACAGTGACACACCGCTTGGCTCAACACCTTATCTTGCAGTTACTCCCTTACCAAAAGGATGACAAAATTTTTGGCTTTTTGTTTTGTTTTTACATTTCATCTTTGTTGATCCTACCTTCTGAGATGTCCACGGTCCTTTCTCTTAATCCTCCCACCTCTGGCTCCAGGTGCAAAGTCTGAGGCTAAGTTGGTTAAGTCTGTGCTATCTGTGCTATCAAGCTCGAGCACAAAGGAACCTCAGTAAATCTGGGATGGAAGATTTGAGGAAGGGGAAGAGAGAATATCAGTGTTCCACAACAAATCTGAGTGGATATTTAAGATTTAAAAAACAAAAGAAGAAAATAAAGTTTGGGAAAACAATGTAGTTTTGGCAAGGAAAAGTGTCAGTTTTTAGGAGAGTAAAGACTAAGGGTGACTGAGACAGGGATAAACAACTGAGTTTGAATATGGAAGATCTAAAGGATAAGGGAAAGGAAAATGGGGCAGGAAAATGCAGTAGAAATTTTGTGCCAGCTTAAGAATGTCACAAATTTCTTAACTGATCTAAACCGCAGACTGTTGACAGCCAATTCACAGACCATCCCCAGTATCAGTTTCCCAAGCTTACTACCCTCAGTTTGTAATACCATTGGCAGACACACATGGAGAGTTTCAATAAGGTAAGAAGATGTACATTACAGTTGGGAAATTCAAACAGCAATGATATTTCATTATCCAATGAAGCTACTGTTACAAAAACAGGTTCAAAACTGGAGATCAGAACTTTGCTAGGTGATGAGACAATCATTCTGATCTTCTGCACTTACCTGTATATGCACAGATATCTAGGGAGGCTTTGTATTTCCTAAACAAATAAAAGGTACACAGCACAGTGATGACATCAGGGCATGGGGAGAAGAGGCAACAGTTAAGGACACGCTGCCTCTTTGTTATCAGAAAGGGAGGAGTGCTTGCTCCGTGGGGGTACAAATGCAGGGACCGGGAGCCCTCAGTCCACATTCACACACTGGTGAAGGCTTTTGATGCTGGCATGTACCATCTGCTCAACAGACACAAGGCATCTTGGTAGCCAGGTAACTGATCCATACGTGGTGGGTTTCTGTGTGTACCAGGAGCTAGAAGATATTGCACGTTCAGCTAGATTCCTTTCAAGTCCTAGCTCCCTGGGCACTTGCACCTTGTCTAGAGGAAAGAGAACCACGTCAAGCAACTAAAGAGAGAACGTCCTTATTTCCTGCTTGGGAAAAGGCAGCCTTCCACAGCAACAGCTTCCAGAGCTGGTGGAGTCCATCTGCTGTTGTCTACACTTGGATCACCTTTCCTGTGTATGGATGGGAGCTGTATTTCATATTTTCAGTCATATCTGAGGTAGCTGAGCGCTAAACACAACCACAGCATCTGCAGGAAGCAGGAGTTATTTCTGATCACATGGCACATCTGGAAAAGAGTAACTTTCCGAGACATCAGCCTTTTGCAGGGTCCAAAAAGCCTGACCACCTTTTGAACGGAAAAGATCATTCCTCTGACAATCCCTCTGTGCACAGTACCGTTCCTCTCACTTTTGATTTGATCCTTGTGCGTTGCACACATCCATCTTTGAACTCTTTTTTAATTCAGGTTATGTAACACAGCCACTGGATCCTCCCAGCCAAACAAATCAACTGCTGTTATTTAAATCCAAAACAGACAAATCAGACAATTCCACCCTCATCCACAGCCACGGGGTTTTATGAAAGGTTTTCTAGAAGATCTTATTTCAGTAATATCTGTTAGTCTGTAGAATGTGAGTTCCATCATTTATTTGCATTTCTCTCTAGTTTATCATTAACTTTAGCTCTATACTGAAATACTTTAATTGGGCCAGTAGACTACATTACGGTTAGCATTGTTCAACTCTGGTTGTCTCTGTAAGTTTCGATGATTACTAAAACCAGGGGTTTATCCCAGCTTAAATACAACTGGCTTAGTGGAGGTCAGACTCTGACAACCCTGTTGTCTTAATAACTTTCTCTTAACCACTTCAGCTCTTTATTGTCTCTAGGCAAAAGAACACAGGGCAAGAGGGGAGACCTGTGGGACAAGGTGGCCAGGAAGACAGACCATCCAAGAGGACAAGGGTAAAGAGGTAGAAAGGTTCAAAGCAGGGTGAAGAGAAAACTTAAAGAGGCAATGACAAGTGGAGGAGAAAATTTCAGGGAGAAAGTAAGACAAAAATCAGGAATTAAGAGGAAACAAGTGGGGTTGTCATCCTGTCCCATATCAAAGGTTAGTGCATTTGGAACAGAGGTGACGCACGGACAAATACAACTTACTTCAGAGGAAATTACTTCCTTGCCTCAGCTTGGGGTTTTTTCTTTGGAACTTTTTCTTCAGGAAAGAAAGAAGGTATTGGGGGGTTCAGGGTTATCGATCTCTTTTAAGACAAATGCTTTTTGGCAAGTGTTACATCTCTTCAGGCAAAACCAGCAACGGGTACTAACAAGGTAACAAGCACACGTGCACTGTGACAATCCACCTAAGAAATGAGCTTACCAGGGCTCTGGGCACAGAGAGAGACCCGTGGCGGATGGCACAGGGGACACTAAGCTCTAAAAGGCAAGAAAGCACGTCCTGCAGCTTCTGGAACCATCACGTGCCACGGCAGCCTTTTGTTTGCAAATCCTTCACTGCTTCGCTATTTTTTTGTGTCTTGCCTATTTTAAGGAGACACGAACTACAAGGACTGTTCTGCTGTTTTGAAGTGTGAAGTTCTGCTATTCTGAAGTGTGAAGTTCAGCCACAAGAGGAGACGTTTTCCCCCAAGCACCAGCAGCAGGAGCGCTGCCAGCCCTGCAAGCCATCGCTGCCTGCAGAATGAGACAGAACCGAAAGGTTTTGGATCCGCACCGAACGTCACGCCCTGTGAAAGTCAGGATACAGTGCCAAGGGGGTTGCATGATTTTAATGGCTGTCTTTCAAATTGCATCAAAGCAGATGTGACCCTTCAGCTTCTAAATCTACGTATGTTTATTTATCCTCCATAAGAAATACTGGTACATAGAGGGATTTCAGGATTTTGTTAGAAAGAGTTGCTCAGACTGTGCCGTGCCACTTGGTGTGCAAACACAAGGAACTTCGCTTTTTGAAACAATTACAGTATTTACTATAGTCACCCCAAATAGTTTACAGGACCAAAGCCTAAAAGTTGCTGTATAATACATTAATCTTGAATGCTGCCTCTTCCCTTACTCTTTGAAGCACTGTAAGTGTAAGTTTTTTCACTGGTTTAATGTACTACAATACTGTGTGACATTTAAATTGGAAAAGGAAATTACTGGGCAGCTAAAGTTAGCCATCCAGAAAGCTATGGCACATAAAGAAAGAAAAAAGACTGAGACTACATACCTTTCAGCTATTCAGTAAGAAAAACTGCTAAGAAATAGTAATTACAGTTAAAATAAATGCTGGGCAGGTTATACACTTAAAAGGACAGAAAAATAAAACCCAGAATAGAAGCAAGGAGAAAAAAGGTGATTTCTCAGCCCATAACCACTATAGCAGCTACATTTATAACACAGATATAGCCAAAAAATAGAGTTCTTAGTCACCTGTGAACAGCCCTAAAACAAAACACTAACATGCAGATTGCTGTCGGACAAATTGAAGGCCTTAACCAAGTGAAAGGGTCGACAGCACCACGTGAGACAGGCCTTGACAAAACAACCATCTTAAAAGAAATATAAGGTGCTGTACATCAGGAGGATCTTCAGCACTTCCAAAAGAATTGCTTTTAAAAGCAAACATTTAAGCCATTAAACCCCAAACCTGATCTTTCTGGGACTAAAACAGGAAGTCATTTTACGTTGAGAGCAATTCAGAATTAGCGCTGCAATCACCATTTAATTAATTTTCATCCACTTGGTGTATACAAAGTTGCTTTTGTATGATTCTAATCTATTACAGAAGGTATAAAGCAAAAGTGGGATGCCAAGCGCAGCATCATTATCTATTAAAATATATTTAATTATAAATTAAATCTAAGCCAAGGTCAACGAACCACAGAATCTTCTCTAAGAAGACCTTCAAAATGAAGAAATGCAACAGACTGGTATAAATCTTGTCTTTCTGAAACAAACTGTGTAACAGTTCATAAATGACTGGAAGCCTATCTAGGGCCCTTGGAGTCTTAATGGTCACTCCCCATAGTCTTCAATAGGAGGAAAAAATATAAATCTGGATCCATTTCAGATGCAGCTGGGATGGATTTAGCAGCCTTCTTAGTCAAACTTAAGTCAGTCATGAACTTCCATATCCAGGGACTTATGAAACGAGTTACTTTCTGTGTAGTTTTGGTCGCTGAAGCATTCCTTTCTGTTTACCAGTGGGTCTCGCTAGCAGAGCCCCGCATCTGCCAGGCTTCCAGCTCTCTGCCCAGGGGATGCTTGTGCAGGGAGCCTGGAGAGCACTGTACCTGCCACTTTGCAGCAGATGCTGAGACTCGACCAAGCTTTCCTTGCTGGCATGTGTCTCTGGCACTACAGAGAGAGCAGGGTTCTGAGACACAGAGCACATCAGCTAAGCCTGCCTGAACCTTCTCCAGCTTCCAACATTAAGCTTGTTCCTCGGTTTTGACTTGGGAGAAACAGCCTATATGGCTCGCAGCACCTCTCTTTTGTATCCCAAATCTGTCAGACAGCTTCTTTTTACAAAAGAAAAAAAAAACCACCTCAAGAAGGCCACAACATTCTAGCCCAGATTAAACTAGTTCAGCAACTCCCTTCAGCGGACTAGTGATCTTTATGAAGCTGAATACCCACCAGTGGTTGAACCAGACCATTCCTATTACCTGAAGATTGTGCATAGCAAATTTTGAACAAGAGTTTTGAGTGTCTAATTGCACGGTCACAGAGTTAACAAAAAAAAGATTCTGTCTGGTCTTCAAAGGTCTATGAAATATGCTCAAGAAATCGAAAAATAATTTTATAGCACTAATAATTTATATCCTAAATAAAATGTTGAAATTTGAACTGTGGGTTAGTACAATTTTCAGTAGCATACAACATTTTCTTGTCAGCGCTTGTCTTGAAGGTGGGAAAATAAAAATAGAACTCTCTGTAGCAGAATATATTCCCTTTCCACACATCACAGACTGCAGAAGACCACAGACACCCTCTTTGAAGAAGGTCACTTTGTGTAGGAGCCAAAAAAAGGCTAAAAATTTATCTGCTGTTGTATGAATTGTCAGGTTGCCTGCAGGGGAGCGCAGGCGTAGGCTCGCACGGCAGGTTCAGACCGAGCACACAGAGCTTCAGACTGAATACAGGTTCCCAAGGGAACCTGTATGGGCCTCACCGACCCATGGGGGGCAACATGGGCATCGCCCCAGGGACACCCCGCAGTGCCGAGGGGCTCTGGCCCCAAACTGGTGCCACAGCCAGGGACTGAGCCCCTCCGAGGACACCCATCTCCTGCAGCAGGTGCAGCCAGAGCAGGGACACAGCTCTCGTACGGCACAGGGGCTCCCGTCTGGAGCCCATTCCTACGCGGTTTGAGAGGCGAAGGGACTGACTGACTTTCTCCCGGACACCTCACCACCAGTCAGCTCTTTAACAGCCTGTGGAAGTGACCAAGAGGGCAACTCCAACAGGAACAACAGGCTCCACCAAACGCTCATTTTCTGGGCACCCCCAGCAAAGGGCTGTAACCTGCCACGCAGGACAGCCGCAGAGCTGCAGGAGCACGGCTGTACCCGTGCTGAACGCACAGGGGTGAGAAACAGAGCAGTACAGGAAAAGTGGGTGGGTGAAATCTTCCTCCGTATCATTCCCATCCACTTCGCTGCTTTTCCCGCTGCACTGCACTGACACGGGCCAGAAGGTGCCTCTGTGCTCTCCCCAACAAGCACATCGGTCCCTGACCCAGCCCAGGGAGCCCAAAAGGGCTGCTCCAAGTGATCCCAGAGGGTAAAGCTGCCAGACAGACTCAGCTCTGGGGAGCAGTTTGCAGAACGAACCCTCAGCTGCCCCCTCCCTGCTTGCTAAACCCATTTGGCCAGAGGGAGAAAGTTACCGAGAGAAAAATTAGCTTTGCCCATGCGTGTGCGGGTGAGGAATGGAACCCATGTGTGGCAGAGATGCCGGTCCCAGCACCACCAGCATCCTCCCAGCAACACACAGAAACCTCCTCCCCTCTGAACAAGCCTCCTGCCTGCGCCCCGCTGCCCAGAAGCCCCCCACCCCCTGCCCACCCTCAGCCTTCAGCTCCATTTCTCAGCAGCATTCCGCCTTTTACAGCCTAAGATCCCCAGACATTCACACACAACTCAACAATGCAAAGGTCTTGCAACAGGATTCTGCTTTTTGTGGGCAAGTTAATCACAAATCGAATAGATCATTGAGAAAACAGCATTTAATGCCACATTTTCTGCAAACCTGTTGCATGGAAATTTCTTGAGGAGTGTTTTAGCTGGAATACTGAAATCACACTGTAAGTGATTAAACATCAGCCTCTATTACTTACAACTCTTTGGAAATCTCAAACTGGAATTAAAAAATTGTTAGATTTTACCTGCTTCTTAAGGAAATGCAGATTATTACTATGCAGATCTTCACTTAATCTCTTACCAGTCATTAAACAACCAGTAATGGATATTTTATACCATTTTATAATCACAGTTTTGGTGAGGGGATTAATTTATCTCCATGGGAAGGCTGAGTTGTAAATGGATCCCTATATTAATGGAATGGGGGGGGNCTCTAGAGATTTGCTGGCTTGACTTACACTGTTCTGTCCTCAAAGTCACAAGTTATCTTTACATGTACCTCAGGTATATCTATAACAAACTACCCTAAACTCTCACTAATTGCAGCACTGCAGATACATAGATGGAAGTATCCATCTGTTAAGTGAAATCACAAAATGCTCCAGAATGCAAAAGATATAAAAGATATAAAAACATAGATTGAAGTATCTTTTATCTAGGACATCGCATTGCTAAAAATACACTGAATTTTAATCCTGGATGAGGATTAAGGTTATTTATATTAAAAAGAGAAATAGAGAGCAAGAGAGAGCACAGATTACATCTGGTCCTCATAATTACTTTGTTCCCTAGAAATTTTTTCTGCTATTTGTCAGTTTTTCATAATGTGTAATAGGTCATAGATCTTATGAAATCTCACTTTGAAGCAAGATCTCCTTTTAGCTAAAATCTGTCTGGGTTCGGGGTGACAAAACAGCCCCAGAATTCAGTTTGCCAAACTTAGCTCTATTTAGCATCTCCACATTATTTCATAACTAGTAAAACCAAATAATTCTGCCTCAGCAATGTACACAGCTATGGAAATTTTAAATCAATATTAGAAGTCACATTTCATCCAAAAACATCAATATCCCCTTAAAAATCCCATCACGTGAAAGGGCCTTACGTGACTGAGGGCCATAGTGATTCAAGCTGAAAGATACACCTTCCCAGAAGGAATAAGCTGATGGAGAGAAGACTCCACTGGGGCTGGGGACGGGCTCCGGGGCATCAAGTCTCCCTCCTGCCCAGCGGCTGGCCGTGCATGGTTTGGTGCCAGCACCAGGAAAAGAGGCAGCCAGAGGCTGGACAGGGGCTTCAGTTAGCCTGGCTGCCAAAAACTCAAGTCTTTTAAAGAAGGATGGTGTATGATTAGAAGAAATCTAACAATAAGATAATACATCCAGTAGCAACACTGCAGGAGATTAAAAGTTTGGGGTTGTTTTGTTGGGTTTTTTTTTCATTAAGGCTCCATTATACCACATGGACTTTCCCATATTGTCTGTCTCTGGTCTCCACAAAGCACTGTCACCCAGCTTGCATGCCAACAGCAAAAGCCACCACAAGGACCCAGGGTTAAAAAGGTGGCTGTGGTAGCAGTGTATTTTCTTGGTCCTCAGCTGTGGAGCCACATGACAAGCAGACAGCCTCAGTGTTTGCTGAACAGGTAAACTGAACCTGGAAAAAACAAGGAGCATGAGCCTGTAGTTCGTGATTTAATGCTGATCTAAAGTTACGGGGGAAAAGCCACCACCTGTGTAGTGGCTCTTCTACAGTCCAGCCAGGACACGAGGAAGCCCTGATGGGGTTATCTGCAGAGCCCGAGCATCAGCTGCCTGCAGATTTCACATGCAAGAAGCAATCGATGATTTTTGCTAGCTAAACACTGAAAAACTGGTGTTAAATTCAAGCACATTGTTCAGCAAAGTTGGTAAAGAGCAACCTAATTTTAAGGGTTTAATTAAAAGATGATAAAACTTGGTTTTGTTTGACAGTAAAATAACTTCCCAGAAAGCAGAGGAAAGTGTTCTACATCTTAGTTGAGGCAGAATTCCTCGGCTTCTTGCTGGATGGCTTTTTATTTTTCTTCTATCTGCTGGGAGCAGCAGATCTAGGGAGCGATTACTGAAAAGCAGTGCTTCTTCCCCGAGGCATACAAATGCCAGATCTTTCAGGAAACAAGTTGCACTGAATGCTACAGAGAGAGAGTGTATCTGCTAACACTTCACAATTTGCTATGTAATTTTACCTCCTTCTGATGAATTTTTTTTTTTTTTTTTGGTTCTGCAGCTGCTTGAGTCAGAACTTACATAAATTAGCCTTTTAATGGACAATTTGACATACGAGTTCTGTGAAAGGCACGTAGAAACACTCCTGAGAATCCAGACATTTTGTTCTGACAATATTAACAACTTCTGATAAAACCATCAGTACACAGCGCAATTGCACGGCATATGTGCTCGAGTTGTTAAGGCTTAAACTAGCAAGCCATTATGTAAGCAAATCTTAAGCATAATTTAAAGGAACTAAATGACAAACACCCTGTAAAAACACCTGACAGACAACTAGAGAAAAGCTTCCAAGTTGTCTTTCTTTCTAAGTAAAAATCACTGACGCTACATTAAAATCAAAATAATTTCAGTGAAACCCAGATCAGAAATGTGAATCTCTAGTATTTCAGCACTGGGTAATCAACACTACATTCACACACTGCTGTGAGTTAAACCAGTTCTCATTTA
The DNA here is from genome assembly GCA_013400375.1 of Thinocorus orbignyianus. Taxonomy (NCBI): domain Eukaryota; kingdom Metazoa; phylum Chordata; class Aves; order Ciconiiformes; family Thinocoridae; genus Thinocorus; species Thinocorus orbignyianus. Next base: position 438,872 of record VXBW01004049.1, read on the forward strand.
CCTATAAAATATTTCACATCCTGATTGCTTCCCAGCCATCCTTTACAGAAAGGACATACACAGAAAAACGAGCAGCAAACCGCTCTATTCTGCACAACTAACATTTCTGGAAAACACAGGAAAATGGTGACAAAACTATTTTTCATCATTTGCCCCCAATTCTTTTCAATTCAAATTTGATCAAAAATTTTAATCCCAATGAGATCTGTAGAATGGCAGACAGACTGCTCGGGAGAAATAGATGGCCTGAAGTGAAACATGGACCTTCCACCCGATTCTGTCAAACACCATATAAATTTCACTTGGCTCAATGCACCCACAAAATATTGATTCAAAATTTTTGAATTTTGATTCAGAGAAATGGCATTCTCCCACTCAAGGCTATTTTTGTACCCTAAAACATACCTCCTTTTCTCCAAGGAGAAAGAAACAGAGCCGTACGACTTCATACATCAGGTGTTCACAAAGGAAATGCATCTTTTGTATTACCTAACCAAACACCAGGAAGAAGTTTTTGGGGAATGATGCAGGGAAAACAGTGGTATTTTCAGGTGTTTCTTTTATTCTCTGTGACACCACTGGAGGTAAGCAGAGAAGGAGCAGTGGCAACCAGGACCTCGGGAGGACTCAGCCAGGGCCAAGCCAGGGAGAAGCACCACCCTCATGTTTTGGCGGCTCCTCCACCAAGAGCAAAGTGAATGGAATGAAGTAACCTGAACCCATTACCACTTTGGCAATTAAAAGGCTGGTTCTGTAGGGAGAAGAACTGGAAGGCTCCAGAGCAGACACTCTGTGTAAGGAACTGACACCACCTCGAAAACTTTGTGCCAAACTAAAAGCAGGTGGTTACTCCTGACGCCTTTTCCCCCAGCACCTATGGCATTTCCTTCCAAAGCGCTGTCCCACGTCCAGCCCTGCACTGATAACACTCTGCTTCCTTCAGAAGTATCTGCAAATGCTCGGCACTCACACTGAATAGGTTTCCGTGTCCACACAACACTGTCTCTGAATACTTGAGTGACACGAAGGAAAACACTCGTCCTTTTGGTTTTCCAATGCAGCAACTGCTGATTTCTCTGCTCAGGTTATTCAGGAGCGAACACTGGCTGGGCACAGGCTGGAGGTGACAGAAACTGCCTCCTCTGGGCACTGCACAGCACCAACACACATTGGGGACACTGCCTCTTCCCAACAGGAGCACAGCACCAGCACCCCAAAACCACCAGCACCTTGGGCTGCAATGGCCTGCCACTCCTTCCAGCCACACTCCAGCCACGGGGGCTAATTCCCACGGACCTGCTCGGAGCAAAGTCTAGAAGAGCCGCTTAGGCGTCCCACCCATGCAGAGGGTTCCAGCAGACAGTCCCCATCCTGCTCCAGTCCTGCTCCCATCGTGCCATGACCAGGACTGCCCTTTCCTCCTCCACACCAGGACCTGATCCCGAGTAGCCCCGGTCTCCAGGCAGGATTCACCCCACCTCACCCCAGGCTTATGGCCCACTTTTAGAGGTTATCATCTTCTGTCTACACAAATGACTTCAAACGCAACATCGGGAAGCTGATTCCACAAGAACCCACCGGAATTCTGCTGCAGCCAGCAGTGGAACACAGCAAGGCATGGACATCAGTGTGAAATTACCATTAAAGCACTAAGTTAGGTTTGCTGAAGCTGATGGAAGGACCTGACATGCAAAAAGTCATACTGTTAACCAAAAACATCTTTATGACATAAAGCTTTATTAGACTTCATTACCTTCTCTACCTCTTAGCCTATTAATAATTCTCAGCTCTTAATTACTTTCCTTTATTGCCCTAAATTTAATAACAGTCTTGGGTTTCCTTGCTGAGCTACATCTGAAGCATGTATTGAGCTAAGGGATGGGCGTTAGGATTCCTGCTCTTCCCCCCACTCCTTTGGATGGCTTTAAAATTTCATTTCAGTTTTTTACATTACTGCGTTTCCCAGTTAACTAACAACATTATAATAATAAATGATAAAAAGCATGGATTCTAACCACTTTGTCCTCCTTTGGGAAAGCATCCAAGGAAGCAGAATAAAAAGAGAAAAGAAAAAAGAAGAGAAAAAGAATAAAATAGGCAAGTATTAATAGACAGATTTCAAAGAAATGCAATTCTAATAACTCTCTACAAAGAGATAAGAACATAAAATTTCTAAAAAAAGAGAGCTTTAAATAAAAAGATTACATTACTGCATATGTATAAAACATGCTTTCCCACTCTAACCCACAGAAGCATAAACAATATAACAAACAAAAGGCAAGTTACAAATTAATGGACAAACTTTCCATTTCTGTGACTTGAAACAGTTGGTGAAAAACAATTAAAACATATTCTGTGTTTTCCTGAGCAGAGATGAGCTGTGCTGCACACGCTCTGGTCAACAGCGTCACATTAACATGTCACTGTAAACTGCATTTTCACAGACTCGCTCTGTTGACTCCACCTGCAGGTGATGCAATGTAAAGCATCTATTTATACTGAAATAATGGGAATATAGGAAATTTTACGTCCGATACAACCACATCATGTTTTCAGAACATGAACTTTAAATTTAACGGACTCACAAGTACATCAGGGCTACAGAAAACTTCCAAAATAAAGATGAAATGGTGTTTTGTGTTCAAGTGAAATTTCAGAAGCCATATTCAATTGGCGTTTAGCTCAAAGAAAGCAAAAAGGCCACAAACTAGTCCTGCTGTGAGCATCTTTAGCCGATATAAAATTCATGACAACTTTTAACTGTATTTATATGGATACAAAGAGCGTTGACGCATTTCCTCTGCAAAGAGGAAAAAGTCTGGAATTCTGGCACCTTAAGGCCACAGCAGAAAGGTGGCTCGTAGGAAAAAAAAAAGATGAAAGAAAATAAAACTATTCATGCAGTAAAAAAATATTTGTAAAGTGTTCAGTAAGATACTGTAGTACAGTTAATGATACCATAAAATGTTTGGTAAGATACCCTAGTACAAAAACAAGGACCGAACTGTAGCTGTAAATCCCGCTGCCCAGGTACAGGCCGACCGAAGAGGGGGTGTGGGGGTTCTCAGACACCCCCAGTTCTGTGGCAGCCGCTGCTGCAGCTCACCGTGTGAAGACCACAGGGAGGGAGATTTATCTCACCCGCCTGGAAGCAGAACACCTAACACAGAGTAATCTATAATTTTCTGCTTAAAATAATTTCAAAATAAATTGACAGAACACTCTCACTGTGGTAAAAGTGTTTGGGTGCCGTTTTCTAACCAAAAAATTGGTTGATGTAAGAAAAAAAAAAAATCGGTAAAAAAGAAATCTAAAATGAAATAAGAGTTCAATAAAAATTCCTCAATGTGGAGTTTTACCTGAGCAAAAGGGGTTTTTCTTTTATTCTACACAAAACAGGTATGTTTTCTTAAAGCCATCATACACTCGGTAAAGCTATACACTATGCATTCTTTTATTTTAATTAACTCTGGGATTCCACAATCATTAAATACGTTAGTCTTCTTTACACACACCTCGTAACAAAGTGATGAATGAAACACCTCAGTAAAATGAAGCATGAAATGCCAAACTTAAGGTGAACAATCCTCCAGGTGACAGTGCCAAGGAGGCTTTTTCTTAAGAGCACAGATCAGAAGACTTACATTGTTGGATCGCAGAGAGACCCGGCCTCCACATCGAGCACAGAACTTGGTCCGGCAATAAGAGCACAAGTGGCCACAACCATCTGCAAACTTTGTTTTATGACAGATTCCACATGTTGGAGCATCATCCTTGTGCTCTCCCTGGTAACGGCGGGCTTCTTCCCCTATCTTTCTTACTTGCTCTTTATAGCTTTCAAATTGTTGATGCAACCTCCTGCGTAGATAAGAAAAAAGTTTATATAGCAATAATAGGAGGAAATACCATTTCTGTGCATTTCTTTCTTTCCATTTATAACTCTACCTAATATTCTCGGCATGTTCACAATAACAAATGTACCTTATGTGACATACACACTGCACGTGGAAGACTGTACAGGAGAACCTGAAGGAAAAAATAACAGACATCCGTACTCCTTATTGGCTTACTTCAAAGCTCGTGAGAAAAATCGTTTCGTTTGACCAGAAAATGATCCATTTATAAAAAGATGGCAAAAAATGCATAGCCTTAAACAGAAGTATCTACCATGTACAGAATAAAAGCAGAAATATAACTGCCTGAGTGGATTTGCACTGCTTTATAATGAACATAATTTATACAGCAGACCTAATAAATATATATATAAATCAATCTTCAGTTATAGTGTCACACTTCTGTTCTCATAAACCTAAATTACTAACACATAAAGATTTCAAAACACACTGTACAATCTTGCAGGGCACGGGCCCTACAAGGACGTGAGGACAGTTTTCCACATCAAATCTGTATATTCCCAACCCCTTTGCGTTCCCCAGCAAGCAGGAGACACTGCTCCAGGCTTGCTCTCCCCCCCGCAGACATTCCCTCCAGCTCAGCACAGGAGCGCAGAGCAGCCTCAGCAGGTACAGAGATTCCCAAGGGAACACTGCCCTGTTCCAAGGGCTGGCGGGTACCTCAGAGAAGCAGCATTTCTGCTCCAGCTCCTGAAGGACACGGCACCCACCCACCGGCCGAGCTCCCGGCACCGGCACCGAGCACTGGCACAGGGGAGAGCCCCCGCCACACCAGCTTTCGCTGCCCCATCCCTACACCAGGAACAGTAACAAGAATTAAATATTTTGTGATAAAAATCCTCCTTATCATCATGATGTTATCTCTGAGGAGAAACATGTTCTCCCTGCTGGTTTCTCTGAGATTTTCTCGGCAAAGATGAAGTTCCAGAAGGCGCTCAGCTAATGGTCCAGGCTCTCCCCAAAGGAGCAGCCCAGCTCCTCTCCAGCTCCCGGCTGCTGTTACTGCTCCTCGGGCACTGATTTCAGCATCCCCCGATCCCTCTGTTTTCCTATCATTTTGCTTCCCAAATCACCGTGCTCTGAGCAGGGTACTGAGGACCTGGGAGGAAGGTAGAACACGAGCCCTTGAACGCAAAAAGGAAAGGATCAGCAAAGGGCAGGATCACCCTTTTTGTAGCAATGAACAACAAGCTCAGCTGCCATGAATCTTCATTTAGCCCATTCTGAAGCTAATTTGAAAGGACCACATCTCAGCTGTTAACTATCTTGCTATTCATCAACCGACAGGAGAAAGAAAACGGTGTGTGGGTGCTCTGGGACAGCACCACAGCCTCCCACCTCTGTTTCCATGAGCCTGGCCAAGACCTCAGACCCAGCAGGGCACCTCGAGCAGCACAGCCTTTTCACCCCGTGGGCAACCCACTGGCTCCTCACACACATTTCCAGCTGTTGCTTCAAATCTACATCGACATGGGTCGTATTTTAAAAATCACGAAAAGCTCAATAAGTTATCAATAGAAAGAGGGAATCTTGAGTTTAATAGATTCTAACAAGACCAGACCTCTGCAGAGGCCCTGATGACTTGTCCCTCATCTCCACTCCCTGCTTCGAGCTGCCCTCTCCCGTCTTTACCACTGAGACTCACACCATTCCACCACTGCATTTCCAGTGAGGCAATTCTGTGTCTCTCTGGGATTTTGTGTGTGAGTCGTGGACTTGTTTTGACTTTTAAGATCTAAGCAATCAGTGTTATTTGTATGAAATACTATTTTGGTGGATATTTTTACTTTAAGATGATATCCAAGCCCAGAAAATGATAACTCAACTTAAATAATGAGAATTGTGATAAACTACACATAATCCACTTGAACAGGAAAATATCACTGCTCATAACTACATAAACCAACCAGCTCTCACACTAAAAGAGTGACTTTATACAGACACACTCTAGTGAGGATGCAGCAACAGCAACACCAAAGAAGGCAAATAATCTATTCTCCCTCACTACAAACATGATGTGTTATACTTACTGCTCTATGCTAATGAAACACTTGGCAGGAGCAGCAAAGGACTTTTTGGTTTCATTTTTGTTTTTCACTAACCTGCCTGAAAAACCTTCACAGTATTGAATAAAATGAGAAAAGTAGGCCAGAAGAATTAGGCAAAGTACCAGAGCAACTTAATACTTTTGGCCACATCATTGGATTACACATACGATTTAACTTATCTTACGCAGCTGCTCACTTACAGTGCATAAAAACAACTGAAGACAGTCAGGAATTTGTATAATAACCAGCTTAAAGAATGTAATTAAGCAATGGAGAGGTCTGTAGGTAAATTTCTTATTACATCAAATACTCTATTAAAGAATGGAACCATGGAAACAGAATCCAGTCCTTCTCTACTGCCTCAGGACTAGAAGCGCTGGCTCTTTACTAAGGTGGGAAGGGGAGGTAACAGCGAGCACTGCTCCTCTTCTTTTTCTTTTCCAATCAGACAGTCTACACCTGATTTTTTTCCAAGCTTGTATCAAGCTCAGGGAGTGCATCAATATGATACTTTGCCCGTCTGTGTGCACCAAGGAGCAGCCCAATGCACCAGCAAATAAGCAAAACTTGCATGAGAGGAGGTTTCACTACTTTATATATAAGTATCACTTAGCTATAGATTTCTTGCTTTCCACATGAGTGTAAGACCCATCTGACCAAGAGGGGTTCAAACCCAAGTGCTTATCTCGCATGTCAGGCTTGGCATCCCTGGAGAAATCCTGACGTTTTATCTACAGCAGGAATGGCATTGGAGGAACCTACTGCAGAATTCAGGCAGCAGAAAGAGTCTTTCCCAGCCCAGGGCAGGTCTGATTCAATTGCTTCTTCTGCAAGGTTTTGGTCACCTTTCTCACCATTCTGAGGAATGACAGGGTCTCAGGATCTATGGCTACTCTGTAAGGGTGACAATAAATCCCTAAGTCTATTAAGTATTTAAGTCTATTAAATATTCCTTAATGGAAACAAACACCTAAGAGTTAGGTTAAAGGCTTAATAACAGCATATGATACATTGGCCTGGGGCACCCTTGAGGCAGATATCAATTCAATCCCCTCCGACAGAGAGAGCAAGCAGGCTACTATGTAAGAGCAATATACGAATTTATCCACTCCATTTTTTATAACACACCCCAAAACACATCTAGTTCTGCTACAGAGGTCAATTACATAGCCAGAAAGGGGAGGTTTCCTCACCCACACAGCCTCCGAAGATGAAGAGGAAAAACATAAAACGAAAGATTAGAACAGTAAACAGAGGAAACTATTCCAGGACTGAATACTGGACTGAAGAAGTTTCACAAAAATTTTCCTTTAAAAGTGAGAAATGCAGGAGGCAGAAGATGGCCAGAGGGAGCGATGCACTGTACGCATACTCTTCTTACAGTCTCCATACACAACAGGACACAAGTATGAAATCAAATTAATTCAAATTCTATTATACTTATTAATAAATAATTGTTAAAAATCACCTATCAGATGTGTTTCGTAACATATTAGTGACAGACTACGTAATTGTGTTTTTTTCTGGTTTACTTTAAAATTCCCATAGCATATAACTATCGGAAATATTTGCACTTAAGATTTAGAAGTGACAAATTCGCGCGTTTGCATATTTACGCTGTGTCTGCACAGATGTTTCTAAAAACGCCAGAGATTTGGGTCACCTTTATACACAATTACATTTTAAATTGTTTTTAAATGTAGTACGAAACTGTATTTTTCACTTACTTAAAAATCCAGCAGATGGCGGTACAGATTGCAGTAGCGCTCTGCAACAAAAACGATTCACCCTTGGGACGCTCAAACACCTGACTTAACATTAGGAAAACATTATGCCCTGTCATGAGTCCGTGTCGGAAGAAAAAGTGCCACCTTCTAAGTGACAGAGGCTTAGTGACTGTCCCCCAGCAGCTACTGCATGCATGGAAAAAGCTCAGAAAAATGCAGTGCTTTCCCCTCTACACCACAACTACAACTACACTACTCTAAAACTACACCACACAACCACAACCACACACAGCTTAGACAATCCTCTCCAAAACAAAACACAAAAAAACTCCTAAAGAATGCAAGCTCAGATTTGTTCCCACACATTTTCTTCTGCTGTAGATGTACAAAAGACCAATACTTAATTGCCACGGTGGTAGGGTAAGGTATCTAGACAAACCAGCCAGGCTTCTTGCAGTTCTGGACATTTAATATATCCACGAAGCAACGCCTGCATCTGAAAACCCACAGACAAACTCCAAGCACTGCGTTGAAGTGGTGACCTGAAAACCATTGATCATCAGCTCCACAAGGCTGGAATTACCTGGGTTTCACTGGGTGCCCGGTTGCTCTGCCAGAGCTGGGAGTCCCATCTCAGGTGGATGTCCCCAGAGGGAGCACATCTCCCACAGGGCACCTTGCCTCTGCCCCCAGCACCAGCGCCATGGCTGGGAAAAGCTGTCAACTCCTGGTGGGTTTTGGGCTTCAAACCACAAAGCTGAGAGAGGCAACATGGGCGAGATGCTATGGACGGTTTTGTCTGAATAGAGGGAAACAAGGAGCTTCAGGGGAATCCAGCACGTGTTGACTGGAAGAAAAGCTGAAGTTTGGTGAAGAAGTCTAGATCTATTTGCTGGTGACTTCACGCATCATCACATCACATATAAATTTGTTATTATAATTTATACCCTCTGCACAAGTAGGGCAAATTAAGGTTGAACAGCAAATAAACACATCTAACTCTTCTCATTCCCCAGGGCTTGATGCAGCAAGGTTCACGTGTGCAAGAGCATATTTGAAGTCCAGGGTGCTCTTGAGAGTTGAGGGGGAGGGGAGGGGGCAGGGGGTCTGAGTAAGTTGTGAAACAGGTTGGAACTAATTAACTGATCTTTAGAGCAAAAAAGGCCGTGTTTGTGTAAGCGCAACATGAACACTGATCAAAGGTCTGCAAATGGAAGAGTTAATGGCTTCATCATCTTGAGGGTGTTGGGTTTTCTTCTCCACAAACCGGCTGCTTCTACTTGCCAACACCGTTACTGATGCCCAACTTCTCACTTTTCTGTGACTTACTCACCACCCGTTTGACCTGTTCCTATTCATATCTCCTGTAGGTCTCATCAACACCGTTATTCTCTCAGCTTGGTCTTCACCTGCCACCCATGGCGTTTTTCACCTCACCAGCAACCTCTCGGGTCCTGCTGGGCATCAGCCCTTTCTCCTTCACATGCCAAGATGTCATCTGCCTCCGCTTTACTGGTGCAAACACCAGTTTGACCATGCTTGTAACGAACAGGTCTGATTCTCTGCCTCACATTTGTCTCCTCCTGTCCAAACCAAAGCGTTTGACACAGATTACTGGCTCCCATCATGGGTGACCTCTACATCAAACTCCATAAACTGAAATAGGGATTTCCTTCTACCTCCAGCAAATCTTAACCACCACCTCCATTCTGCTTGCTCCTGGGGACTGCGCTAACTACTGTGCTACCCTGGACTCACACCTATTTACACCCTCACCTCAGAATGCTGTACAAGCCCTGAAGATTACTTTTGCAAATTAAAAAATGCCCACAAAACAACACCAAATTTTAGCTGATTTCATATCCGTCCAGTTTAAACATTCAGCTATCATCAGCTCATCCCTCAGTTCCTTTTCTCTCTCTCCAGTGCAAGCCTGTCCTGTTGATAGTCTAATCACAATTTTGCAACAAACTAATTTATTTTACCTCTCTCTTTGTATTCCTCCGACGAGCCCCCTTTTCTACTGCATAAAACATAACTGGCTTATCTTCACCTTCAAAGACTTTCACAGCCTATTTCCACCCTGCCTGTCATTTCTTACCCAGTACCAAGGCGCTTCTGCTCAAGTTAAACTTCCAGGCAAGAATCTTTGTGGGTTTCCCTTTGCTGCCCCTCACGTGGGGGCATTAGCAACAACACTACCCCATTATCATCCTTCAAAATCTCCTTTGCCTTGATGCCTACAAAGATCTGGACCAAAGTCAGGCTACTGGTATGCTAAAACTTTTACTTATCAGGGCCAGAAAATACAGATGCTCCTGTCTGCTCCGATTATTTTATTATTTGCTTTAAACTTATAACACAGGCTGCCCTTGTGGCAAAGACTGCCCTTTTTTCTGTGTTTGTAAAAACCCTCACTCAGAAGGGTTACAGTCCATGACAAGTGCTTCCAGGCAATATGGTAATAAAAATCTCCAAACAGGATTCAGAAATTCATTAAGTTACTTTTTCTATTTCTTTTAATGGCTTTATGATTCTAGTTATTTACCTTTTGGTTTCCTACCCTCAGGCAATTATAATATACTCATACTTTTCCCCACATCCATGTGGGACAAAGCGTTTACAGTGAACGTTGGTATTTTCCTATGTGCCCATGACGCCAGGAGCCAGGAGCAGCACAGCCACCTCATTATGAGACTCATGACAGTGTTCAGACTTGGCCACGAGGAAGGTTTCACTTATAGACCTCACACAGGAGCTTGGAGCGGGCCCCTGGGCTGGAACGAAAAACTGTTCACAGGTTACAGAAACTTTTGCCCTCTATCCAAGGGATCCTCCTTCCAGTCCCCTTCTGATCCCTGGAATGAGCACCCACCCCCTGGCAGCATCCCGGCAAGACTGTACAGGTTGGGGCAAGAAAGTCTCACTCCGTGGCTGCGGAATGCCTGTCCCCACCGCGCAGGAGCAGAGGCAGAGCGGGGTGGGCTGCGGCGGCACTCGCAGGGGTCCTTTCCCCAGCAGGAACAGGCACTTTCGGGCTAAACTCTTCCTAAAGGCAGGTTTGCTGCAAGCATATAAACAAGCTCATGAAGTGACTTGCATAAAATGGCATTTTTCAGCTTCCTTGAAGTTTCCTAATGTAGGTCATTGGAAAACTTTCTTTTCATATACTTCTAGTTGTTTTTTAAAAATAACCGTAGCCCACAAGCAGACTTCCTCCTCACACAGCTGAAGAGCTGTGAGTCAGAAATGCACAGCATCCACAATAAGGCATTTACATTCCAGCTTCCCATAGCTCCTCCCAAATGGCCATTACCCTTACAGAGGTATAAAAGATTAAAAAAGCCCAGATAACTAAGCAAACAATGCATAACAGTACTGAAAAAGGCACAGCTGAGGAATGCAAAAAGAAGCTGTGGATGTCTTGTAGTAAAAAGCACTTACACACCAAGATAAACTTTAGTACTGAAGGAATCAACGCCTTCCACAGAAAAAATGATTAATGATTATCCCTCCTCTGCTTTAAAACATACATTCTTACGTCACAGCTTTTACGAAAAATGCAAATAATTTAAATCAACTGCTTCTGTCTTTATTTTTTTTTTGTTCTGAGTTCATAAAAATACAAAAACTACTACCACTGCTGAAAAGATGTTCCATTCCCCTCCACCAGCCCAAGTAACAGCACAGCTCCTGTGCTTTACGGTAACTGTGCAGAAAAGTTTAACTTCCAAAAGTCTTGTTTTTCATGAAAAGCGTCTCAGTAGCATTAGGAGGGGTTTCATGGTTTTTTTTTGGAGGGAAAACTGTTACAGTTCATCGGCAAATAATTATTTGGAATGTGAATGTTTTAACTAGCCATGAAAGTAGGCTTCACATAAAGCCCCTCAAGTGAGCTTGCAATGTTAGTACAAGCGAAAGAGTTAGCGTTAATGACTTGAAAAAAGTTAATGAGTTAAAGGATGGCGAGTGTAGAATGGCAGCAAAGAGTGACCCGCTCCTCTCTCTTCTACATACAGGGAAAAGACATAGCCTTGCCAATCTAACAAGTTTTTAATATTACCCAAGTAAAATTTTTAGTCACACTGGCCACAAATAGTTACACTGCCCAAATGTGGTGACAGAAGGCTAAATACTCTATGAAGTCTCATCAGGTGAGGGAGCTTGCACATAGTTCCACACCAAGAAATACCCACAGGCACTTGTCCCGAGGCCTCTTGGAAACAGGAGCCTGCTGTTGGTTTTCAAAACTACCAGTAACAACCACAGTCCTCAATGGATTCTTTACTCACATCTGAACATCAAATTCAACACTTTTTTTCTTTTTTTTTTAAAGAAGGAAATGACACGCTGTGGTACAAGACGCACTATCGTTGGTCTCCTGGAAGAGAGCCCAGCACGGCTCTGACACCAGACCCTCAGGGCAGCAGCTGCCTGGGTACCGCACTGAGAAACCCAGCCCTATTTGCTAAATCTTCTACCCTTCTACTTCTTTTACCATCCTATTTTAGCTGTAGCATCTGCCCTTCCAGCTATTGTTTGAACTTCACTTACTCATCACCAGTCCCACGGGTTTGCCTCTTCTCCCATCCCACCGCTCCCAGCTTCCCAGGCGAGCAGACTCCTGTCCCCAACACAGTCAAGTCAGCACTTTTCTAGAACAACACAGAACAGATATATCAAGGCACATGAAGTGGTATCACACAGAGAAGAGACATATCTCTACCCACTTGCTTTATACTTTTATGCTTCCCTGAGCAGCCACAATAGGCCACTAAAGGTTCTCCACCTCCGATGTGACCTAAGGAAGGGAGATGGAGGTAAACACTGTCACCACCATCACAAAACTGGGAAAACAATCATGGGAGTGAAAGAATTTCAAAAAAACACCAACAAAAGAACACACAAGATAAAACGCCTCAACTGTAGAAACAGTTAATTGCAGGGGACACCAAGCACAGCATGCAAAGACCTCCACTGGATCAGCAGACTGCCTAAATGGGGTTCTGTCCAGAGACATGGTGGGATGTTGGAGGCCCCAAAGCCACCAGGACCCTCTCTGTCAGGCTCCCTCTTCCCAGTGCTGCACACAGTTTGGCCAGAACTGCAGAAGAGCACTGGGAACACCCTGCAATGTGCCAAAGCCTTGTTCTTTGGTCTTAACCAGGATGGGCATTTCTGTACACCTCCTGCCTCTGCGGGCAACCTCACCGCTACCAGCCATCCCACGCAACCACCATAGCTCTGCTGCACTCTCCCATGTAATTTCCTCACCACTCAGCTCCCTCAGCACAGAGGGAGCAGCAGGAGAGCAGACAGTTTGCTCTGAAGAGTTGTCACCTTCTTCAAGTGACAGAGTTTGGAAAGTTCCATGGGATTTTTCTCCTACTGCTGCCTACCTGCATTGTAAAACCACAGCAAGGAGATCATCTTCCAGCATCTCTGCAACTCCCAGCACCTTTATAATTTAGCCCCGATAAGCTGGGAAGTGAGATAAGAGTTGTATCTTCTTTCCCCAGTTATTTCAGAGACAAGCAACCAGACACATATATAAAATTATTTAAATAAGTTTTATGTGAGGCTTACTTACATATATTAAATCAGAGCTTACTCAGACACCACAAGAAGAATCATAAAAATATTAAAGACAATTAACTAACATTAATTTTCCTTTTTTTTTTTTATTCAGTGCAGTATTTTTATTCTCTCTGCTTCCCTTACATAATGCAACAGATGAAGAGTTTTCACTCGGGTGTGTGGCAGAAAGCAAACACCCGGACACCCCGCCGCGCTGGGACCATTTGTGAGATTACAGGGCAGGTCCCTTTACATTCCCGCATTTGCAGGTACAAGTAATCTTCGTACACGGTTGCTTATTATATTTTATAAAACTTTCTGAAAAGGACTGCTGGACAGTTCCTTAAAGAAAGTAATTACTGTCTTCCCCAGGCAATTCAACAGCCCTGGTTTTTCCCAGAGCAATGGGAAAGAGCCATGCACAGGGTGACGGTGCTGCTGCCCCAGCCACCAGCGCTGTCAGCAGCCGAGGAGGCAACGGCCTCTAACACGCAGTACAGGGAACAAATCCCTCCCGGAATTTTTTGTCGCCAGCACTGAGTCCCACCAAACAACTGTAGAAAAGTGGGGAAAGAATAAATGGAAGTACCAACAAAATATAACCAGTTTTAAAATAGGTACAAAAAGTATGTTACCTAATCCTGGGTGGGCTTTAGGTTTGTTTTCTTTATTGCTGCTTGGCTAGCTAATAAACAAGGTGTTTCCATCTCTAGGTTTATAATAGGCTGTAAAAAGGGGAATGCTTCACGTACTGGATTGCAGTTTTCCTTATCAACTGCCTGAGTGATGTCTTCATTTTCCTCATTTACCTAATAACTGAGTGTAACCCGGCACCACGCTCTCTTCCACACCCAGTATAAAAGACACGCAGAACGTGCCTCCCGAATGAGCTGACCTGACACTGCGTTAACGCCACTGCTTCACTGAAGGAAGCTCAAAATGATCCTTGGAGCAGTACTCTCTGAGCCCCATCGGAAATTTCTCCAGTAAAATACTGTTTCGTGAAGTGGTTCTGCCAGCAAATGTTCCCTAAAATACATTAAATCAACGACTAAAGAATAACTTGATTTATTTTCTCTTCAAAAACATCAGCTTCATTTTATTATGGAATACAAATATCATTTATTTAAGCTAAGCTTCACCAAAATCGTATTTTTGCGAACAAACAAGACCTAATCTGTTTTCAGAGTGAAGCAAAGGAGAATTAAATGGTGTTCTCTTCGATTTATCGAAATAATTTATTGAATCATATAATATGCTACTGTGGGCATGTTTTTTTTCCTAAGGATTGTCATCACATGAGAAAAAAAAAAAAGGCAGATAACTGAAAGCCACACGAAAAAAGTGCAAAAAGGCTGAAAGAGGGCAGGGTGTGTTTACTGTAGAGAAGTTCAATTTTCAGATGGGGGGAGTGGGGGAAAAGGCAGCAGGGGAAAAAGATGGATGAAAATCTTAAGGAAAATTTTTTAAAAGAAAGGCACCAATGTGCACCTGCACAAAATCAGGAACACAAGTACCAGCCTTTAGCTCTCACTCCGGATGCTGAGCTGCTGACCACCAGACATGAATGACACGGTGCACGAGAGAGAGAGAAAAGAGAAGCCCATTTATCCAACTGAACAATATTAATTTAGCGTCGCTAAATTCAGCTGGATGGATCCCATAACCCCGGTGTATTTGTCCTCATCGACCAAGGCACCTGCAGCAGAGATCATCCAAGGCAGTGGACAGCAGATTAACCACCCAGCAGGTGGGACCACCCAAAGGCTGAAGGGATCTGCCACCATCTGTAGGCACTTGGTCCCGTGTGGACTTGCCCTTTGAAGCCTGAGGTCAGCCTGGAAAACCCCGGCACAGCAAAATCCAGGGCAGCCTGCACATGACCACCACAGAACTACACAGCTTTGCTACGGGTACACAACCGCGAATCAATGCTGTTTTGTGTTCCCATCAAGAAACCATAGCAAACAGAGGCTCCTGAGCACCTCTTCTAAAATTTAAGCTTACGAACACCTGACAAGTCAAGATTTTTACATCTTAGAACAGTATTGAACGAAAAATGTATCATGTCTAATACCCTAAACGCTGCCGCAGGCCCCCCTGCTTCAAATTCAGCGACGCAGCCATTTTTCATACTATCTGTTCCCCTGCCCCCGAAATTTCATTGCATCGTGACAGTTGGTGATGTGATTTTTTTGGCGTCAATATCACGAGAGATTGAAATGCTGGATTAAAATGGCATCAGCCATCACTAGTGCCAACACTTGCAAATCATAATGCATTTTACCCGTCAAGCCGGTTTCCAAAACAGTCCCTGACTGCAACCCTAATAAAATTGCAATTAGCAACCAGGGTAAGAACAGACTGTGCAGTGCTCCCAGAATATGGGGTTTGATGCAGTCACGCAGTGGGAAAAGATGCTTAAACACGTTACGGTCTGCTGCTGAGGGGCAATGCACACAAGCATTAGCACCAGTCCCCAGAGCTGCAGCATATCCTGTCTGCCATCCCGCACCTGCTAAAAGTTTGGAAAGTTGAGCAGTGTGGGTACTGGTTCAGCATAACAGGAAATTACATTGGAGCAATGTTTATTAAAACAGCTTTCTGAAACAGTCCTTCTCACACATGCATTTGAAAAAAAAAAAAGAAAAAAAAAAGCTATTCCGAGTATTTTTGGCATCCAATGTGTTAAACAGATGACAGGTATCAGATGGCAATGCAGGGCGAGCAGCAGAAATATGACAAAGCACAGTGGTCTGTAAACAGAGCGAAGCCACTGAAACTCCAGCGACCATATGGTGGTAACACACAGGACACGTGCGGAACAGGAAAAGATCTCGCAGCGAGGGGTGTGATAGGAGCCAGCGAGATGCAGAACTGAAGAAAAAATTACAATAGGACTGCAAGCACAACAGTGATAACGTTTCAAATTAATTATATTCAGCTGAGGCTCAGTGTGTACAGTATGTCTTTTACCTAAAAATAATTTAACAGCCAGGCTGAGAGCATCTCTCATTTATCATCCTGTTCACCTTCCTTTATAACATCCATATTACAAGGAACAAAAAAGGTTCACACATCTATTTTAAATATACCATCAAAGTGCTTGAACACAAGATAATGATGAAGCTTGTCTCCAGTGTTACTTAATTCTCTTCATTCTTCTGAATGCCAAAGTAAACACAAATGAAAAGCATATGGCATTTTAGTGAATTAGAAAATTAGAAAAGGAGAACATTAACTGGTTTGATTTCATGCTTTAAACATGGCACATAGTAAAATTAAAAATTTCAAGGCTTTTATATTTGTGATTTATTTTAATTCTTTTTTTTAATGTAGCATCTACCAAAGTTAAATGTTCTCAAGAATACTATTTGTGAAAGAAAACCCACAGCGTGCTCTCTACATTTTTATTACCTATTTTTCCCCAAAATATCACTGTTCACAACTGTTTTAAGAAAATTGTCTTGAACTTGAAATTATTCTCAGTAGAAAAATTAAGCCTCTTTTGTGGCGAGCATCCTTGCTTCCTGACGCTGAGACTGTACAAGATCAGAATTAAATCACTGTTAACAAAGAATTTTTCTGCAAAGAATTCATCTTATCTGATGAAGTTGTTGAGTAGAAAGTATAAGTCCAAAATTAGTATAAATTATTTTTCCTTTGATCTTAACCTCCACGGCAAGGCCTATAGAAAAACATGACATTCAATTTCAGGTTTTCTTTTCCTTTCCTTCCAGTCTTCTATCAACGGTCTGATTAATTCTCAAGTGTACTATTTATGCCCAAACTCTTCCAAAAAGGAACTTAGTCCACACAGTTCAGTACTGCTAATATATCAAAGTGTGGATTTTATCCCTAAATATAATACCTATTGGTAAATTGTCACACGGACAGCGCAGCAGCAGGACACTGAGAGGGATGCCTCAGTAACCACGTGCTCCTTCATCACACCCAGCAGACCTCCTGAGGAGCCCTACTAGTCACAGGTATGATTTTAAAAGAAGGAAAGCTTCTGCCAACCCATTTCCATTTAAGTCCTGACAGAAAAGCCCTTGGGCTCGTTTTAAACCAATAATATCTTAAATAACAGGAATGAGTGTCCTTTGGGAAACTGCATAAAGTCTCCTAACCTGTTTTATGATTCTGCCTGCTATTCTGAAATACCCATAAATCTGGCAGAGACACATTTCTCCAGAGGTTTTCTGGGGTCAGTATTTTTCTACTGTTCTACAGCAGTTCTCACAACAGCCCATGGAGCAACCTGCCCCCCTGGAACTCCGGGCTCCCGGATCATTTCTGACTGCCACAGGAGCCAAGAGGCTGCTAAGCCACCATCTGTGGAAAGGTTAGACCTCCAAAAAACTTGGTCCAGTGCTGCAGAAGTCTCTGGGTACAAATCTGACACCGCAGTGTAGATACGTCCATTCAAAAAGCACTGACACCTTTTCAAATGGCCACGTCGGTATTTGTCCCACAACACTCGGATCTAACCACAGCGTTGGTCTCCTACCTATTCTCTACCAGAAAAATGTATTTTATTCCCTTTGGCAAGCCCTTTGGAGAGCCAAAAGCTGTAAGGATTTAGTTCCTGTCACAGCTTGGTACTTTCCTACCCTAAAAATGGGTTTCCAGATGGATGCAAAGGAAGAATATCATTCTTTTACATCAGGATTTCTTATTGCTCGAGCCAGCAGCCTCTGCTAATCCAAGCAGAGTTCTTGTGGGTTTCATGATCACTGACTGGTCCTTCTGCCAAATTCACAGATTTTCACAACCACAGAGAACAGCCATAGAACAGGACCTCTACTTTGTCGTCATGTTCTGTGCTATGTTTTCAAAAAGGCACTCCCTCTCCTTCCTTGGAGTACATGATGTAAAATCCAAAACTGTCCATCAGGAGTGCTTAAGTGACATCTTTATCTAGCACACGGTACAATATCTCTAAAAGCTGAACAGATCGATGAAGAGTGAAGCTGTAGGGGAGCCTAGAGAGAGATCCTTCAAAACAGAAAATGACGATTTCTTACCAGCTCTCTCCACCCAAGTGGAACATCTAAAAATTTCCTAACGCCAGCTACAATCCGAACAGCCACCAGTGCATTTCTGAAGTAGAAGTGAAAATCTGGAGGCTTCAAGAAAATTTCTGAAGCTGTGCAAGAGTACAAATACTGAGACTTTTTCTATGTTTCAAAGAAAATCAGCCACCGAGCCATCTGTGCACTGCATCACACCTTGGTCTAACGCCAGAACAGCAAAGAGGTGAGCTGGACCCAGGACACTGACATCATCCAACCATGTCACTGACGTGGCCTCAGATCTGCCAGCTCCCCAAAAAGCAGGAAGTTAGGTACAATCTGCCAGACAAATTTGTCATGTTGAATGATGGCACAGAACAGATCTGGCTTGCCTGATGAAAGGTATGACTTCTCCTACCTGAAAACAGACAAGGAGCACGTATGTCTGAGAAGCAGCAACTCTCACCCTGTCTTCCTCTCAATAAATTGCCAAAAGTACCAAAATAATACCCTGGTATGTCCGTTATTATGTGCATATTCAAAAAACAGGAAAGAAAACATCCTGCTAGAATTACACTGGTGTGAGATGCTGTCTCTAACACTTTAGGAGGACCTGACTCCTGTGATGAGGACTGAGATGCAGAACTTTCTTTTTTTCGGTATTAGATAATCTGCTGTTCTCACTGCCATTGCTACTGTAATTTATATATGTCACAGATCCTTAGAAGACCAAAATGTATGTGAGGAAGACTGGAAGGAAGCAGAACGTTAGGACCTCACATGACAGTGTCCCTGCATAGAAAGTTTGAATCAAAATCCACTAGGTAACCTATTTTATGTCATTTTGTTTGGTCAGGTCAGCTGGGGGATAATTTGGTGTTTCATACAGATTCTTCAGCCAACCATGAGACTGTCTGGAGACTGGAAAGATGACTATTTCAGCCTGGAGGAGTGTGGAAGATGTCTTCACACACCTTCTATCAGTGCCTGGTTGATTACACAGGAGTTATGATTGGTGACACGTACAAGGGACGAGTGAGAAACTTACAGCGAGATGCACTAAAGCAGTGAGTCTCGGCAAGTTGCCTTTACTACACCATAAAACATGTCAATTAGTTCTTGTAGGAAATCTGCTCCCGACTTAGGAAGATGTACAATATGAGTCCATTAACATTGTTGTGACACACTGACATCAAAACCTTCAGTTCTCACTCTAGTAAACCTGCTTGAAAATGGTCCCTTCTGTCCCTGCTTGGGGGGAAAGAAAGAAAAAGGAAAAAAAGGAGAAAAGAATTATCCAAGTCCTAGAGTTCAGGAAAGGTGCAACATCGTGCTGATGGGGTCTGAGGCTGTATAATGCACAAACTTTAGGTTAAGAAGCAAGTTTTGTTCAGAGAATACCGAGAGACAATCACCACCTCTTAGGTGAAATCACCCACCATTAAAAATGCATGCCCTGCTTCCAAGGACAGTCATTTCAGCTCCGATCCCTCGGTGCTTGCTCTGCCTTCCACCACAATATTAAAAAGCTTTTAGTGATGGATACTGCGCGTATGAAAGTGTTTACATTTTATAATCAAGTCACCTCTTGATCTCCTGTGTGATAAACTAAACAGATTGAGATCTCCAAATCCTCCACTGCAAAGTAGTTTCTCCAGCACCTGAAACATTATTGAAGCTCTTAACTGAACCTTTTCTGACCTTTCAACAAGCTTTAAAAACATAATGCCCTAAGAATTGTGTCCTTCCTTTACCCGTTTTCCAAATGCCCTATCACAAATGCCAAGGATGAACACCAGGCTTAATGGCCCAACAGTCTCACTGATCGTCTGAGTGCCCCTTTTGAACGCTGGCTCTGCATCACAAGTCTCATAAAGTCACAGAATTTTCCTAATTTCCCAAATTTAACGAAGAAAAATTGAGCATTGGTCAGCTAGAGACTTCTGCAGCCAAGTCTTTTAGTCATTTCTGCACAAGTAACTAAGGCCTGCTTACTTTTAAAGATCTGTCCAAAGTTTCCAAAGGTGGTGTCTCAAGTTTCCTCCGGTTGCTATCAAAGCAGGAAATTACTTCTTGTCCTCACAGGACAATACACGTCTCCATTTTTTCCCACGTGCAAATAGAAATACTCAGCTAACGCTCTCGCTATTTGTACATATTAGCAGTGCCAGTATGTCCATCTGAAAACGGGTCAGGATCTTCCTCCGGGTATCTTCTGTCTATAATCCATTTCCCAAACAACCTCTTACTGCCTGCAGATCTGGGTTTTTTCCTCATTTCTTTGGTATCCCCCAACAACTCCCTCTACATCACAGCTCATCGTTCCAGACACTTTGTTTATAAGGAATAAAGACAGATGAGTAAAGGCACCGGGAGTAGCATCATTCCCATGTTACTGAGATAGATTACGCAGTTAAAATACCACCTTCCCTGGAAGATATTCCATATTAAACTTGACAGGGTACTGTTGAATGTAAGCAAATGAAAGTTTCAAAGTATTACATTAGTCTTTTCATCTCTGAAAAATACTAAAAATATTGCCCTATTTTCTTCTTTGTAGCGTCTACAAAGAATTACTTAAAATCTTTCCTGCAGTTCTTAGTAAGCACGTTTGAAATTTTAGAAGTACAAAATGTAACTTGCCCTTTTATGACACATGGGATTTACAGAAAGGTCCTACGAGAGCGTTTAACATTAATCACAGTGAAAAATGGCAATCTATTTCTTAAGAAAAATTAAAAAAAAATAATTAATTCTCTTGGTCGTTCAGGTATGTGCTTTTTCCTTGGCCGTTTTTACTACTGAAAACTTTTCTAGTTCATAGAAAATAGCTTCTTGTCATGAAAAAAATATGTCTGCTCTCCCTCCTTAAGAGAGAAAGCCCTCACTGTTCTAGCATAATTATTCCCCTCCCCTCCTGTCAGAAACCCTAAGTAACGTGAATCATAGTAGAATTTTAAAAGCTAAGCCTTATCTTACTTTCAAATAATAAAATCCATTAATTGCAGCAAAATGCTTCTGAATGTTGTAGCCTTATTTTCTTCTGCTCGTGTCCCTGAGCTAACTTCCAAAGTCTTCAGTCAGGGGAAATTCCTTAGAAACAGGACTGAATTCCCTTCCTCACTCTACTTCCTATGTTTAGCTCTCAGACGTCGGCAGGTAGGAAAGTTGAGCGCTTGCAAGCCCTGAATTTCAGTAGAGCTCCTTTGATTTCCATCTTTGAGGACGCCACAGACAATTCGTATGGCCCCGCTGTCAGAAAAGTTTCTTAATTACGTTCATGAAAAGGTGTTTGAATTCTTGACTGAAGTGGAACAGGCTTGTTTATTGCTCGTGGTGTCATCGCTGCACAGCTCTCCCAGCACCTGTGGGAAACTCCCCTGCGCCTCGCAGAGCCCACCCTGCCTCTGCCGGCGCTCGCCACGCGTTTTGACCCTTCCGCTTACATTATAAATATTCGACTCCTACAAAGTCCAACATGTTACCATAAAAAAAAATAAATCTTGAGTATCTGCTCTTCAGGTATTCCCATAATCTTCTCTGACCTGAACACTACAAAAAGCATCTAAAATTCTAAGTCAGAAGAAGGGTATTTCTTTGAGCTGAAATTCTGACAATTTTATGTACATTTTTAGAGCCAAAAAGTAACATAACATTGTGTGATTTTCTCAAATAGAAAATGAATTTCAGTTCTAACCTTCAAATATTTATTCTGATTTCACTTAGATAAGTGTTTATCTCTGGCAAGGATATATTTTGCATTTAATTTGTAGGGAGAGCAAAGATGGACTCACACAACAAGAGACATTTAGAGTCACAAGAGTTGAGAGACAAAAGATAAAATTTCCAGCTTAAATCTTTGCAGGTGCTGAAAACAAAAAGGGTATAGGATATGACAATAAAAATGCCACTCTAGGAAAAAGCAAAAAATTTAAAGTACAGTGTCAGACAAGTTTTGTCACGTATTCATTTTTAGCACTTTCAGAATCCCGCAAATACACCGCTCTGGGTTTAATTTCCTTCTTCGCTACTTGGAAAATCTTAAATGCATTAGCAGGCTTCCATTATGGCAAGCCAACATTGCTCTGTTTAGTTTTCTTCCTTCCTTATTCATTAGCTGAAGTGATTCAGTCAAGAGGACTAAGAAGTAGGAAATTTTCTGTGTCTAGATCTGACAGTGCAGGAAAGTCTATGACAGTATTAGATCCTTCAGAGATACAGTCATTGACAACTTTTTTTTTTAGATTGGTGACTGTAAACCCAAACAAAACAACACCTGCTTAACCATGCACCTTAAACCCACTCCCCACTCCCCTCCAAGGACATCCCCAAATAAGAAGTCCCAAAGAGCAGAGGATGCCCACGGCCAGGCAACTAAATCCTGGCCCAGCTCACAGCCCGCAGTGGGATTAGCTCACACCAAAGCAGAAAACTGCATTTGGTTGCCTGAACAGCTCTCTCTTTGCTCTACATTTTCTTCTTCTTTAATATTATTTACTTGAGATAATTAACAATTGTTCATTCTGCAAATACAATTGAAAAATTATAAAAAAAATATTAATTCATTTGATTTCTACATTAGACAAAGATACTCTAGAAGAAAATTTCTTTAAGGGGTGCTTCTAACACATTAACACACTTCTAATAATTAGCCTTTGGGGCCCAGTTACCTTTCAACTGAAGTCAATGGAAATTTTGCTATTGACTTAAAAAGGAACAGGGGGTCTCACGTATCGGAGGTTTGGCTCCTAGAAAACTGTGAAGTATAACACTTCTTCCTGAATAGCACATCATTTATAAAGGACAGCATGACAGCCAGCTTTTGAACTGCGTGCACCCTCATTTTCACTTGCAGAGCAGGACCACATCTGTTGATACTTTCTCTACAATATTTAACACATAAATCGGTGACTGAGTTTTGCATACTTTTGCAGTAGAATGACACTAAGAAAATTCCAATGGAGGGTCTAAGGGCAAGCATGATTCAAGATCATCTGTCCCCTTCTCTGTTGCCTCCACTTCGGACTGGTGCTTCCCTGGATTCCTTTGAACTTCAGAGTGTGCACAGGGGCTAGATAGTCTGCAGGGCTGGAAAAAGAGATGCTCCAAAAGTTGGTTCAGTCGCACCATACATGTAATAACCTCAGTGTGGCATCGCAAAAGGGGAAGAAACTGAGGGGCTGCCTTTTTTTTAAAAATAAAAGATAATTCTTATAACATGTGAAGAAGATAATCAACTGACTGCAACTGAGGAACGTTTCCAGAGCTCATTTCAGTAATGACCTTAGCTGCACTCCACTGACAAATCAAGTTTTTGGTGTTGTTACCTAAAACTTAGAAACCTATTTTAAATGCATCAAGGGAAATACTACCCAACAAGAACCTGTTTCCGTCCTGTAAATGAAAGTAAGAGTCTAGACAATAAAACTGTTGATCTTCTATTCTTGGATTCAAATGACAGGATATGGAGAATGAAAGAAACATTGATGTTTTCAATCCCAAAGCCACAGATAAAGTGCTCAGATCGCCGTGTTAATAGTGGAACTCGTATCCTCACTTCGGAAAGTACTGCAATGAAAAGGTTAATTTACTAACACCTGCTTTCAGAAGCTAGAAAAAATACTATACTGTATTAAAAGTAAGGCACAAATCCATATAAAACCAAAACAAGTATAGAACAGTTCATTCTACACATCACCTGCATATAAAGGAATGTCCAGTAAGCATGTATTAGGGTTTTTCACGTGGAATGAAAGCAGTCACGATCCCAATTACTTCCATGTCCTTAAAGTAGTTAAAACCAGAAGCTATATATTTAGCTTAAAAAAATGCTCTGCAGAAATGATAATGTTTAAATATTTAATTTATTAATTTGGACTTGGATTTGCCTCAGTCCTGCCTGAGCTGATTTAGCTTTAGCTCTGAAAGCAATTGTCTGCAGTCAAGACAACTATGGTTTACGGTTGTTTTGTTCAGCTTTAGTTTATAGCAGTAATAAGTAATAAGTAGCTATGGATTAAACTGCGTAGGTATTGTGGAGAGCACGGACACGGGATGATACCAGAGGTCCCAGGAGTGTATAGGAGCCACAGTTGTCAAATCAGCAGTCACTGCAGGAGTCCAACCTCATGATTTAACCCAGAATCATAGAATCACAGAATGGTTTGGGTTGGAAGGGACCTTGAAGATCATCTTATTCCAATCCCCTGCCCTGGTCAGGGACATCTTCTGCTAGACCAGGTTGCTCAACGCCCCACCCAGCCTGGCCTCAAACACAGCTATAAAAACAACCAAGAGGAAGGAAAAACACAGAAACTGAGGACCAATGAAAACATAAGCGAGCAAGAATGAGTTAAAAACCCCTCAACATACAAAAATTATCCCATGCTGCCCAAAACATCTCAGCTGAGACAGTATCAGCAGCATGCATCCCTCTCAGCAAACAGAGGGAAGAAGCATTCCTTGTGAGCATCAGTTCCTCCTAGTGAAGATCTCAAGGTGCTGACAGTTCATCATGACCTGCGTGCACCTATTCTGCTCAGGAAAAAATAAAGCTGCCAAGGGTTGGACCCTGAGGAACGCTGGAAGGGTGAGTACAGCAACCAAGAAAAGAAAAGTCTCCAGTTTCAGCCCTGATGTACCATGGAATTGCCTTCAGAGACAGATCTCCTCTTTGGAAAGGGAAGTGCACAGCAGGATGTTTAGACACTTTAAATTGTGTCAGCACTTTTTGAAAAATATTTTCTACTCTTCAGAAAAGAAGCAGCACAGTAATACCATTTGTGCAACTGTAACCTAATCACAGTCTCTGTTATTAAATTTGTCCTGAATTTTGCTGAAATAACCTGAATTCACGTTTACAAGCCACAAACCCACACTCAATCTAAATACGGTCTTTCTGATTATGCTTTAATAACAATCCTATATCATGCCATCCTTCAAACTGAAAAGAATACACTTTTTGATACTAGCTCTTAATAGTAAAGGAGTGTCCTTTATCCATGTTGAAATAATTCTTCAGTCTAATGTGCTTAATACGTTAAGTTAATGAAAAGAAATTAAGTTAAGAAATGAAAAGATTTCTGCTCCTTTCAACTTTATAAATCCCATGTGCTTACATTGTCATTTAGGATGTTGTATGTGAAAATGTCATGTAACGTGTATACAGAAGTCTAGTAAAAGATTTTCAAGATAAGTTTCAACACATTTCAAGCACTTTATTACATAAATGAGTAAAACCAACCCGATCAGATGTGGCTGTACTTCTATGAACTAGACAATGACCCACCACTCTTCCTGTATATGCTTTAGTTTCGTCTTTCGAGCTCTTACATGCATGTACGTCCTCAATAACAGAAATGCTTTGCAGATGAACAAACTCACTTTTTGGGATACCAGAAAAGTAACAGTGAGTAGAGGTGTAAAAACTAACAAAGCATCTGATTTCGATGAGACGGAAGATAGGGTTCTAACTAACTCCTAAACAACAAACCCCAAGGATTTTGTTCCTCAAGAGCTTTTGTGCTATGCATTTTCACTATGGTAGCATATGCCGGGGATTTAAAATTACAGTAGTTTCCTCACATCCACAGGACTGCAGCATGACAAGTTACTACCAAGATCAGAAACAGAGAAGATGGCATCACCCCCACAAAGTCCATACCCTCAGAGAACCTGCAAATGACAACTGATTCACTACAGTCCAGAAAATCAGTGTCAAGTGTCCTTTCTTCAAATTCTGTTGTGCCTGCAAGTTACCTGACAACGACACAATGGCTGTGGTGTAAATCTGGAGATCAGTATCTATTACGCTCATCGCTATATTCACATTCTTTCCTTATGCACTGCTGTCTGTCCGTTCAGACTACCGAATCTTTCAGAATATCTCTTTCTGTGGCTCTGTGTACAGCTGCAATGAGGATGCCACCCCAGGTCTACTGCTCCAAGACACTTGAGCAATCCAAGTGACAGTAACAACAGAAACATCCTCACAGACGTTCCTCCCAAAGGAAAACATAATCTTCAGCCAAGCACAACTCACCAGGAAATCTCAGTTTCCCAGTTCTGTTCTTCTGTTCTTGAAGGGAAAATACTAGAGATTGTCCGCAAGTCTCCTTTGCAGCAGTGTCTTCCAAAGAAGTACAAAATAAAGACATTTCTATGATTGCTAAAGAATATTACAATTAAACCCTTATTTAAAATCTTCTTTCATTCTTATTACAAAAGAGCTTGCAATGGCTCCCCACCACGAGCCACTATTGGGCAAGGTACGAGGAAACAATCCCATCAAACCCGTGCCTTTTACCATGAAAACAGCACGTCACCTCTAACACGGTCCCTCAATTCCAGCCTGGGATTTGAAACGTACTCCCATGCACTTCTCTTCAACAGATTAATGCTCTGAATATGGCAGCTCATTAAAACATTTTTAAATAAAGTACAGTTTGGGGATTTCTAATGTGAACATGATTTCTAGAATTACCTCAACACAGAATTTCTCCGTTGCAGTATTTCCCCAGACATCATTGCAAGTACAGAAAAGCAAAGGACCAAAGCACACTTTCCATTTTAATTTGCAACTGCTCGGCACCATAAAGTTGTTTCGGGAGGGTTGGGGTGAATAACTGTTTGGTGCACGTATTCAAAGAAATCCTGACTGGACTAAATGGATAGTCTGTATTAACGGACAGAAGAGCAGCAGTAAATAACGAGCTGAACGTCCCGGCTGCTGGACACCACCAAACAAAGAAATGGAAAATGCAGGGAAGATGGCTCAGCAGTGATGGGCAGAGTCGTTCCCCACATTATCACTCGCCATCTCCATCCTTCTGCACAACCAGTTACCAGAGCTAAGCTTTCCTGACCAAAAGGGCAAAAAGGAGCAGTCTTCAACAGAGAAAGGGCTGTCTCTGAACAGCCACTGATCATCTCTAGTCTGTCAGAAGGAAAAACACTGATTTCCTTCAGCTTTTCCATACCAGAGAAAGGGATTGTGTGGGAGACACTCACAAAGAGAAGGGAAAGGTGGAGACTGTGGAGAAGCAGGGAAGGCACGTTCCTGGCTATTCTGTGTCTGCCACAAAAACTGGCTTCCAGCAGGCAATAATTTAGAGTCTCCAGAAGTCAAATCCCACCTAGTAAGAGCAGATGTACCATTAGGTAACTACAACACACAGAATATTTCAGATTCATTTTACCAAGACTGGATCTTTGTAGCCAAAAAACTGCCCACACATCAACAGAAAAAGTCAATTCCCTTCCCCACGCTGACCAGTGGGCAGACTCGCTTGACACATTTAATAGCTACAGGTTATTCATACATCAGGTAAGAATAAAATAAAGCTGATGCATTCACGGCTTTGGAAAATTAACTGCCTGGCAGAAGAGGTTCGGGACCAACATTTGCTTCAATTACTCTTCCCGTGAGCAGGGAAAAAAATGACTGCCCTATCTCCAGTGGAATGTCTAAGAACAGAGTCTCTCCCCTTCTCACGCCCTCGTTATTTCATCTCCCCTTCCACTCACCCGCTCCCCCTCCTTCTTTGTTCTATTTTCCACCTTCATCACCACCTCCTCCTCACCTCTCACATTCTCCCTTTTGTCTCCCTCACTCTCCCCTTCACTTTCTCCCCCCTTTTTCTACTCCTCGTCCCACACACCCTCCTCTGTTAACTTCACTACGTGAGAAATTAAGAAGAAAGAGAAAAGACAGAAGGATTTACGGAGGTGGAGGACTACAAATAAAGAGGGAGAGACAAAAAAAGAAGGATGTGCTAAGCCATCCTATTTGTGGCAGTGAGAGCAAGGCTATGAACCCAGAGCCCCCCATCCAGCAGACAGATGCTGACGGGTAGGAAGCAATTCTGCCAGCAGGGACACCATTTAAGAATTCAATCAATAGCAAATCTCGGGTGAAAACAAATAAGCATGCAATATTCAAATGTAGATTAAAAACCATTAAAATCACACTGGGTTTTAGTGGCAGAGTCAGAATTGGAGACTGTAGTACAAATGGAGCGACTCCTCACTCGGAACAGTTTCAAACACAAAAATGGTTGCACAAACCATCATCTTCCCCCCAAACTTCCCCCCCACCCCTGCCTATTTCTGTGCAGACCGCCATATGCACAACATCTACTTATTCAGGCAAATTACCTGGGAAGCAGAGTTTTTAATACTGAGGTTTTGCTGACAATACCCATCATCACCATCCCCTTTTATCCCCAGACATTCTCCCAACCGTATTCACGAAGCACATGTTGGAGTTTGTGGCAGGGACCCTCCTGAGCTGCTCAGCCTGCCCAGCTTTCGCTGGTTCATGGCTATAGAATCAATCAGGCAGGATAGAGAGTGCTTTTTAATTAGATCATATCAGGATTATAATTAGCGCTGTGTAGG
Source organism: Thinocorus orbignyianus (assembly GCA_013400375.1). Classification (NCBI taxonomy): domain Eukaryota; kingdom Metazoa; phylum Chordata; class Aves; order Ciconiiformes; family Thinocoridae; genus Thinocorus; species Thinocorus orbignyianus. The sequence goes on from VXBW01004049.1 coordinate 467,554, forward strand.
AGCAGAGTCAAGGTAACACAGTGAAACACAGAGCAATTTTACCCTGCCTGGCACGGCTGGTGCCAGCAGTGGAACAGCTAACACCGCCTGGTTGTCTTCTGGCCACACCAGTCTCCATCTCCAGCACGAGCAGAGAGCAAAGAGTGTCCCCTCAGGCCCAGCCACGGGGACGGACGGGTGGGAGGGTGGCCTGGTCATGTCCCCCTGGCTCTGAGCATGCCAGGGGGCATGGAGCTCAGCAGCAACAGCAGAAAGTTTGCTGAGTTTTCTCTGCCCCTCTCCACGGCTGCCACCCTGAGCCCCCTGGCCCTGCAGCACTTTATTAAATATGTTCCACATCTAACAAAGTTCCAGATCAAGCCCATGTGTTGCACAGATTGTACCTGACCTGGGGTCCAGCAACCGACATTTTCATGTGCCGCGAAAATCTTTAAAATACTACTGATAAAACCAGCATACAGATTAACATTAGATCTAACAACAGCATTTGAAAAGCCCACTTGGAGCCAGGAAAAAGATTGTTCTCATTTAAGCAAGATCCCTTTCAGTTTGGTAAATGACATCTGCTGTCAAACAGGTTTTCCCCATTACCAAAGCAGTCCCTGCGACGCTGGTTAAGCTGGCTGTGAAGGTGTTTTCCGTGACCACATAGCATCTTCCAGTGGCTCAGCCCTGGTTAATCCCCGTCTGTGTGTGCAGAATGCTCTTCGCCCGTACGTGCACCTTCTGGCTGACTTTGACACTTGCAGTGAGTATCTTCTGCATTCTCAGGGAAAATGCTGCATGCTTGGTCTCTCCACTGTGAACAAGTTCTTGTGCACTTTCACACAACGGAATTTCAGTAAGATACGAGACTTTGGTCAGATAATCCATTAATTCCACTCTCTGACACATTTTTTTTCCATTTTACTGCAGCCAGGACACAGGCATTCTCTCCATCCCATGGGGAACTGGCTGCAGTTTTCTGCTTCTGCTCCTACCTCCACTACAAAGGGAATTACATTAGACCAGCAGCAACAGCCTCATGGCTTATTAGTACTTCCTTTGCTGATCTTTGAGAGGTTGTACCACGAAAAGAGGCATTTAGCAGGCAGGAAATGAGCCAAAGAAACACAATACTTGAAGGCAACTCTCTCTTTCCCGAATTACAAAATATTTTTACTAGACTGACTGAAAGCATTACACACCCTACAACACCAATGTGAAGGTATCAAAAATCGTCAAAAAGCTCAGAGAATAACCATGAGATTGCAAAGTCCATTTCCTGATGATACTGCTAAAATTTCTGTAATTTCCTTACGTCCCATTTTTCCTCACATCTCCCTCCTGAATCAGAACTACAGACTGAATCTTGAAAACTAATAACCAAAAAACATACAACATTCTCAGCCTGTGCCAACAGGGAGTTGCAGAGAGCCAGAAGGTCTCCCCTCAGCCTCCTCCAGGCTGAACCCCCCCAGCTCCCTCAGCCGCTCCTCATCAGGCTTGCACTCCAGACCCCCCGCCAGCTCCATCGCCCTTCTCTGGACCCGCTCCAGCCCCTCAAGGTCTTTTTTTGTGGGAAGGGGGCACAAAACTGGACACAGTACTCAAGATGGGGCCTTGCCAATGCTGAGTAGAGGGGGACGGTCACCTCCCGAGTCCTACTCACCACGCTGCTCCTGACGCAGGCCAGGATGCTGGTGGTCCTCTCGCCCACTTGGGCACACTGCTGGCTCACCTTCAGCCCACAGGTCCTCTTCTGCCAGGCAGCTCCAGCCACTCTGCCCCTGGCCTTGTAGTGCTGCAGGGGCTGGTGTGACCCAAGGGCAGGACCCGGCACTTGGCCTTGTTGAACCTCATCCCACTGGCCTGGGCCCATCCAGCCAGCCTGGCCAGATCCCTCTGCAAAGCCTTTCTACCCAAGCAGGTCAACACTCCCATCCAGCTTGGTGTTCTGTGCACACTTACTGAGGGTGCACTCGATCCCCTCATCCAGATCATTGATAAAGTTGTTAAAGAGAACCAGCCCCAACACCGAGCCCTGGGGGACACCAGTCCTGACCAGCCGCCAGCTGGACTGAACTCCGTTCACCACCACCCTCCAGCCAGTTCTTAACCCAGCGGAGAGCATTCTCACGTGAGAGAAATCCACAGGAACACTGACTTTGTGATTTTGTGACTGAAACCTTAAGCGTGATTTGAGTTCTGCCACAAGGGGGAAAAATTTTTAAAAATTGACAAAAAAAAAAAGGAAGCAGCTGAGATTTCACCAAAAGGAGCAGCCAGCCACCAGAGCTCAGCTCTGATGACAAAGGATACGCCCCACAGCAGTACCAGCAAGATGGATCATAGACAAGAAGCACAATCCTTATTTATACAGCCCATTAACTAACTGTATAAATACACACACATCCGGAGAAATGCAAGGAAACTTTCTGTCGGCCAAGGCAGCATCACACAGCAAACTTGGGGAGAGACAGGGGTTCGCTTGCAGTTGCAGAGAGTTCTTAGAAAGCATTTTGAAATGAATGTCACTGTTGTTGTATACATTCACCACTTCTTAATTTCATTGCATGTGTAAAAAGAATTGGATCTACAACAGTATGCATAGAGCAAAAAATACATATACAGAAATGCCTATACTTTTATGTTATAGCACTATACAAACTGTACTGGAAAGTTCACATTTACTAATAATGGTGAAACTTACAAAACAAAAATCTTTCTGACTATACACAGAACAGCTATGCCTACTAACATAAGACTATTTGTGGCAAACAAAGCCTTTTGTTATTTATTAAACATAAGTAACTCCTCTTCTGACTGAAAATAAACAAAACATTTCCTTGTATGGACGTGTTATTTTAACAAAACTACCTTAAGACTTTTTAATTCACAGCATACATCTCCTGCTTGCAAACACCAAACATCTACGTTATAAATTCTATCCAGAATTATTTATGTGGAATGATGGGTCAAAAAGCAGGTTGGAAGACAACAGCTTATTTTGGGTTTTGTTCTCCAAGTATTATACAACTCATAATTTTCTGAAGACTACTGACAGAACAGTCAATACCATAGACATAGTGAAACTTCCCAACATCACCTCCTGCATCCGCGGCCCAGCCTGTAAGCCAAATTCCAGAGGAGCACGGCATCACCCACTCACTCCAGGCCCCATCCACTTGTAGATCTAGACCTATCATTTGTTGAAAGGCTAGAGATGGGGATTGTGTTACACCCTGGACCAGCGATCTGCAGAAATGGGATGCATTGTTTTCTTGGCAATCAAGGAACTGCATAGTAAAAGGGACACCCTGCTGAATTCACCTGCTAGCTTTTCTTCCAAGCCAGCAATTCAATTGCCTGCAACTGCTGCCCCAACTGCAATCATCTAACTTAAGGCTCAATGAGCAAGAAGAAGAGCAGATCTTATGAGCGTGGCCCTCAGTGGCTGCGTTTTAAAAGACTTCTTAGAAGTCTAATTTTAAAAGCAGGATGGGGAAAGATGAAAAAATGACAGAGAGCAATGGGGGAACAAGCTTGTGTATTTTTCCCCTGTAAAAAGAATCCTATGAGACCTGCAGTGCTTCCAAAAATAAAAGTGATGCTCATGGAAATAAATATTACACCACTTACGTTCTGCTTTTCTTGAACATCTTCTCTCTGAAGGCATCAAAATATTTTCAGCAATAATACCAGCTAAAAGCACAAGTGTTCCACTGATTTTTCACTTCTCTCAACTCCGCACAGAAGAATTTAGCACCCTACTGTAAGTCACACAGTGCATCAACTGTATCGATGATGAGAAAATCCATGATGATGAGATAAACTGGTGATGAGAAAATACAAGGGGATGCCAACAGTGGCACTGGATCGCACTAGACTTACGTGGCTGTTTTAAGAGAATGATAGAATGGTTAGAGTTGGAAGGGACCTTAAAGATCATCAAGTTCCAACCCCCCTGCCCTGGGCAGGGACACCTCTCCCTAGAGCAGGTTGCTCCAAGCCCCATCCAACCTGGTCTTAAACACTTCCAGGGATGAGGCATCAACAACTTCCATGGGCAACCTGTTCTCCATTCTCAGAGCCCCTGGTTTTGCCCTGTGACTTGGGCAGTGCAGTTAGAGCCCTTGCCAGTGAAGACTGAGGCAAAAAAGTCATTCAGTACCTCAGCCTTATCCATATCCTGGGTGGCCAGTTCTCCTGTTTTCTTCTGGAGAGGGCCCACAGCCTCCCTAGTCCTACCTTTTTCCCTGACATAGCTATAGAATTTTTTCTGATTGTCCTTGAGACTTAACTCCCCTCAAGGATTTACATGTTTTCCTGATAACGAAGATCTACATCAGCTCACTAACATAACCCTGTGGAACCTAGAAAGATATTCATGACACCAGTACACCCATTATAACACACTTTGGAAATCTGTCACAACTAAAAGCAAGAAAAACAAAGGGAAGAATCTCATTTGAGGGTAACATCAATACACCGTTCTTCACATCAATCAGCACATGCATGATCAATTATTAAGAGTATTTTCAAAGAAGTGCAATGTACTTAACTGCAGTTCCTTTGGGAAAAGCAAAATTACTCTTTATCCAGGTAACTTCATGTATTAAAGGGTTAAACATCAGCTTCTCGCTATTGAGATTATTACAAATGGAAATCTGTTACAAGAGACAGGCTTAGAGGCTTAAATTCTTTCCTTCTTTTTTTTCTTAATATAAAAGGCTATTTTTCTCACCTCATTAGGGCAGTCTCTCCCTAGGGAAAATCAGCATGTTCCAGCACCCAAGTGGAAGGGAACACTGTAATGCAAATAAATGTCTAAAAAAGAACCTGTTGTGAATGACTGTATTATTTTTGCTGGTATTAAGTACACCTAGATCACACACTCAAAGCTGACTAATCTTTGTCAACTGAGATAAATCAGGAAACTTTGCCAGTATTTTTTAAATTGTATTTCCAAAACGTAACAACCTTCCATAACACTTTCTAAAACATTTGGAGTGGCAAATTTTTTTCAGAAAGTCTCCAGTGAGGAACAGCAATCACGTAACTGGCACATAGTTGAGCCATTTTTACTGTTATTCCCTCCCAGACAGAGCTGGCAGATGTATGTTTCTAGTTCTTTCCCACATTTTATACAATTACTGCCATCTTCTTCCTCCGGTAATTATCCCTTTGATTTTCGGTTGTGCTATTTCTTCCCCATCACTAGTTCTGCTACACTTTTCCACTTCCTACTTATTTTTTCCTCTTTTCTTCCCATCTATTTTTTTTTTAAATCATTATTTTCTTAGGATTCCCTGCCTGTTCTCAGAAGGGCTGCAGGACACACCTACTCTCAGAATAGCCCTTTTCTGAGAGAAAACTTGCACGAAATTCCATACGCCGACGTTACACAGACGCAAGCATCCCACAGTTCTGCCCTGCTACACCTCCCCAAAGCCCAGGGACAAGCCTCATGTACCTGTCTCCCTCTTCTGTATTCTGCTAACGAATTCCACTAATTTCATTTTCCCTTCTTCTGAGTGCATTTGTCTTTCAAGTCGCTGTGTGCCAGTCTCCTCTTCTTCGCTCTGCCCTGGGACGCCCCAGACCCCTGCCCTCCCATCAGGGTGGGGAAAGAGTCAAGGGCTGGAAGGCACAAAGCACTGAACAAAAAGGACAGAAGAGGGTCACAACTGGCCCTACCGGTTCATTACAGGAACTTGGGTTTAGCTATTTAGAATCAAAAAGCATGTTTAAAAACTAAAAAATAAAATCTAGAAACTCAGTCAGAATCCAAATGCCAAGCCAGTCTGATTTCACAGGAAGAGAAGAAATTGCCTGCCAAAGAAGAGTAGATGCTTAGGTCCAGAAGAAGGGTGGCTGCACCACTCGGTGCAAGAAACCCCAGGACAGAGGAAAGAGAAGAACAGGAAAAAGACTTCAGGAGAGCATGGCAGTCATCTGCAAAGCTCCCATTTCACCAAAGGAGAAATTTTAAATGCTTATGGGGATAAAATCTCCAATGCCTCCCAATACCCATGTTACTTCTCTCTTACTCTGCTATCCCATGAACGTACAGCTTCATACACGCATTAGGTTCACATACACATTAAGGCCACATGCAGCGGCTACATCAGTGGCTGAATGTGCATCCCGTTGTAAAGCTCATTCCAGTGCACTAAAAACAGCACCAAACACGTGCAACAGCAACTACTTGGGAGAGACTTAGGAAAAATCCCAGAAGGTTAACTGCTCGCTAGCTTTGCTGAGCAAGTTATCCCAAGTAATCTAAATATCATTCACACCGAATGCCTGTTCACTAGAAAATCGTCAGTACAGGTCTGCCGAGGCTGACAGGCCTCCTAACACTGACAGTCAGTTTTCCATACTGCACTTTGCAGTGCAACTGCATAATAGGCTGGCATTTTCTTCACGAAACAGCTCAAAAGCCCAGATCTGTTCTACTGGGAGCAGAAGTACGCTGGGTACAACAAAAACAGAGGGCTACACACAGCTAAAAGGCTGTGCCCCTGCCACAGTCCCCAGGCGCATCAAATACGTGTCCATCCTTCCAGATGACTCCTGAAATCGCCAGAACTGAAGGCCAGCTCTGGCACGTCTGCAACCACCTCTGCCCATGACACACCACCTCTGCAGAACAAAACCACCCCTGACCAGGACACACCACCACCAAGAAACAAATTCCTTCAGTTTGGGTGGACTAAAAAAGCCTGCCCTTGAAATCACGAGAAAGGGCATCATTCTGGGGTTTTCCAATCAAACTCTTAATTCTACAGTTTCTCTGTATAAGAGACACGTGCTGTTGTTTGAAGAACTATTTGATGCTCTGAATAGCACAGAGCAGACTGGGTCAAAAATTTTCACCAACAGCAAGTTGTGCTGCTTACCTCCACTTGCCGCATCTGCCAGTCTGATGCCTCGACTCAGTCCCAACTTTAGCACCACCTGTTTTTCTCAAAATGGTTTTTAATTCATTAAAAAGATGCACTTCATTATCATAATGAAATCAACAGCCCATCTGATGTACGGTATGAATAATTTTTTCCACAAGCATATTCTTAATTTTAGGTTAGGCATTTGGAATATTACTTTAATTTTTTTTTTTTGCACATATATATAGATTTCTAAATACAAATGTTATCAATAAGGAAGAAATCCTCAAAGGGTGTTACATCCTTCTCAGTGAAGCACAATTAAATCAATTCAACTAGACAGACATGATTTAGTGAGTACATTCCATAAGCTATTGATTTTGAAATTATGCTGTAATACAAAGGAACCAATTTCCACATTAATTTGTATTAATGCAACGCCTTAAGATCAAGAATTCCCCTCATCCAGTTTCTTGCCTACTGTGTAACCATGGCCTGAATTCCAGAAAAATCTCACACTTGAGAGGCAAAGCCCACAGAAAACTCCTGCGTTGTGACAAACAGCTTTCACTCCTGAAAAACAGATGTTTTTGTGATTCTCGTTGGAGCCACAATATTTACCTGAACACTTTAGCTGAGGAAACCTAGAAGTTTGCAAAAATTTGTGTGTTGTTCAGAATCAATTCAAAGAACTTCAAAGTTCTGTAATACACCTTTCCACATACAAAAAAGAAAGTAAGTAAAGAAAAATAAAAGTCATTGACCTGAAATAAAATTTAAAAAAAGGACTGTAAGAGAGTTTGGTGACCGGCCAGCACTTCGGTTATGACATTGCTCATAAATACCCTTAGTCTCTCTGAAACCTTCTGAACGACAAGCAAAGCCACCACAAGTAAGTACTTGGCTGCAAACCCCACCACTGTAGATCACATCTCACAGGTGACTCTGGACCAAGTCCCGTTACAAATACCCTTGTCCTGTGGCCATTGCATTTGCATATACTGCATAATACAAGAACAATCTTCTGCATAAATTATGCCTGTTTGTGATTCATCAAGCTTCTTATCATAGAAATGGTTTTCTGCACCACTGGACAGAACAGCTCCTATAGGGGGTGAAGTCAGCCAAAAGAGAAGCAACTGGACCGTGAACAAAAAGATTAATTAAACCCACTAATTTATGAAAGAAAAGAGGGCAGCAATAACTATGTGCTGCAAAATTACATAAAAGTGGCTGTCCATCTATTAGGGGAAGGCAGGCACCTACAGAGCCTTGCCTTGCCCTGTGATGGCTGTGACTCTTTTGGAATGGTACTTGGATAAGTTTCACCAATTATATTTAAGAAGCCTGAAAATCATTAACACATCAAAAACGTACAACTTCATTTTTCTGCGGCAAGCTGTGTTACATAAACATTCACCTGCTTTCTCTCCAAACTGCACTATATTTTTAAAGCTATTATGAATTCTTATTTTATCCCACTTCTGTTTTGATGCCCCATAACAGATGGCAGAATTATTCAGTTTGTTTTCAGTTTACTGCATACCTACCTTGTACGTGTCTAACCCAGAAAGGATGCCAGCGAAGAAGGGGAAGAAGGCCACTCCGCTGCAGCACCCTGACAACTCCCTGGGGCAGGAGGAGAAGCTGCTGAGCTCCTCAGAGCTCCTGGGCACCTGCAGGTCCTGCCATGGACCAGCAGCGAGGCAGGGCACTGAAGAAACCTAAACCTGAAAAGCTGCCGAGGAGAGCTTCCAAGCAAAGCACTCAGGGCTGGCAGGAAGAGCACTGCTATGGAGACCAGAGGAAACCGCCTGGAGTTTGCGTGACTCGGGAAAACTCTGCAGTTGGACCAGGATCTCCTTCCAAACAGTGAAATTCATAGAATCAACGGTTAGAGTTGGAAGGGACCTTAAAGATCATCAAGTTCCAACCCCCCTGCCATGGGCAGGGACACCTCTCCCTACAGCAGGTTGCTCCAAGCCCCATCCAGCATGGCCTTAAACACTTCCAGGGATGGGGCATCAACAACATCCCTGGGCAACCTGTTCCAGTGCCTCACCACCCTCACACCAAAGAACTTCTTCCTAAGATCTCATCTAAATCTCCCCTCTTCCAATTTAAAACCATC
>VXBW01004049.1:480436-506356 GCA_013400375.1 Thinocorus orbignyianus
AAAAAAAAAAAAGCTACATTTCCCAGCCTTCTGGCGTTAACTATTTCTTTTTGGTAAATTTTGTATTTTAAGTTGTTTCCCTTCCTGCGAGCAAGTGTTGGCAGGCTGTTCCTGGCCTGTCACTTCACTGCAGCTTATCTTTTCGTTTCATTGATCTTCCAAATCAGTAAATTCTTACACTTGAAATACTAAGATAAATGTGGTTTGGGTGTTAGCATACTAACACTTTAAAATATTCACAATAGCATGAGCATCTCATGTGAAATACTTCCTCATGCCGCCCCGGCTCCTCTGACAGACAGGGATTTTCTGGGCACTTTTTTAGTGCTGCCACCCCCCTGATCTTACAGGTCTGCTTCATGTAGCTGGACAACTTGTGTACATTTGAGAAGTAAAGTTATCATCATCATCACCTGTTTCACAGTCTCAAAAAGCAAAATAATTTAAAACCCAATAACAAGCCATTTTAACATATCACCATTGTTTTAAAACAGAACCATCTGATCAACTGAAAGCAGTTTTCTCCCTTGAGGGGACATTGAAGTCATGTCCAGAAGGGTCACTAATTCCACAGGTGTCCGAGCTGAAGAAAAAGGAGAAAAAATAAACTGCATATAAGCCAGTACCTCTTCTTTTAGACCAGAGCATAAGGTTAGTATTGTTCCTACCTGATTTTCTTTCAGCATGACAAACTTTTAATCAAACAACTAGGTCCTGGAGAAGCACGTGGCATGGCTTATTTATGTTGCTTATCACCAAGATAAACTAGCTTTTCCAATCCTCATATCACCAAAAAAAAAAATAACTCCAGGAAATTAATTATTGTCAGAATTTGGAGGTGCAGAATCACCTCCACAGTAGGCAGTGTTCATAGAACTTCACCAAAGTTTACTGTAAAAGACAATGAAGCTGTTTAGTGAGGGAGCTTTCTAGGGCATGAAGGATGGAAATAAGAAATCAGACTTTAATTTCTGATGGCAGTCCTGAAGAAACTACACTGGGTGCATCACCTGCTCCTTTCTGCTGAAATTTCCAACTTTATACCTTTACAGAGCAAATGCTAAAGAAAGTACCTGAGATTTGCCAGCTGTCCCTATATCACACTACAGATGCCGTACACCAGACCAGGGATGGAAAATAGTAAATCCCTGTAGGGAAGTCCACAGAAGGGCCTCCTCAGAAACATGGTCCTTCCTAAACACAGGAGGAAGCTCTCCAGAAAGCTTTTAAGTAGCCTTCCATTCTTCTATCTAGGCTCCTCGCAATTGCAGAACCTCTGCTTTTGACTGTACAGTTCCCAAAACCATGATGGATTTGCAGCAGAGTCTTTCTTCGGGCTTTTTGGTATCCAGAACAGTAACACCACACGTGGATCAGTGCACCAGCCACAGCCCATGTATCCATACTGGTCCCTAGTCTGTTCTCCCAACTCCACCGAGTCGAAGGACGGCAGATGTTGGGCATGTGCAACCCTCTCCAGGGTCTGGGTAACCTGTCCTGCCCACTGCTCCCCACAGGTGACACCGCTCCATGGAGTAAACCATGGCAGCTGACCCAGCAATGAGCAGAAGCAAGAGCCTCTCACTGGGTAGAAGCTGGTTCTGCTCCACCTCAAACCAGGACAACTGCTTTATCTCAGGAGACCTTTGGGACTGGTCTGGAGCAAAAAGAGCAAAAACCAAAGCACAGAGGGACTGATGCATGAGTGATGGAAATGGCTGCCTGAGCATGGAAAAAAACAGCAGCTGAAATCCCAATGGGAACGATGCACAAGCCAGATTCCCACCAACATTAACTGTGGAGTATTAATTTAGCATTATTTGCCCTTTTTGAGACTTTGTTCTTCCATCTTTTTTGTTGCCTGTTATAGTAACTTAATACTCTTCCTTTTAATTTCTTTGTACTAATAACTTGATTCTGAACAAATTTATCCTGGACAAAAAGCGAAGTCAAAAAACAGAGAAAAGCAGGAAGGTGTAGAAATGGGGATACCCGCAAGCCTAGGAAGAGAAACTGGATTTACAATGCATGCAGGATAAAGTGAGCATAGATTTTCCTCAAGGTCTTGCACACTCCAAAGATTTACCTACAATGAGGAAAGAAATTTCTAAAGTTTACTATACAGAGGAATTGAAAAACAAATCTCTCCCACCACCTCCTTTCACCATCCAGACAGCAAGATGGAGATGAATGTGACAAAAGAAGTGATTTGGGCATAGACTCCATGGATAAATTTAATAATTTAAGAGCAAGAGAAAACTACTGTTGTTTGCAATACTGTTTCGGCGCATTTAAAAATCTGCCTGGATGGCAGATATTCTTATTGTCCCATGAAAGAGCCAGAACAAAAAGCTTGTTTTAAAAATGTGCTAACAAGCTGCCAAATTCTGAGTGGGTCAGTAACTGCTGTTCAGGAAATGTCTTAGGTTTTATCTGAACTCTAGGGTAGTCTCAAGTGCTCTAAATTTATCCTGGCCTTAGGTTTTAAATCTCAGTGTACTGGGGCTTGTTTTGTTACAAGCCATTAGAAATAAAAAGCTCTAGGACATGGGCCGTCTTCTAAGAGGATCTGTTTGAATTGGTGACTGGTATCTCCAAAACTGAAGAGCCAGCAAAAAGAAGAGGATACTGCAATCACTTTACTTTCATTGAACTGATTAAACCAGCAATCACCGAGCAAAGAGATATTAACTACTCTTCCTTATTAGTAATTTTAATGATTTTATAAGTATTATATTTTATACCAAAAAAATACACACACACGCACACACACACACACCACTAGGTTTTTACGCAGGGACTGCAGTTTTCCAGTGCAGACATTACTGAAGTAACTTGATGCTAAACTCAGCAAGTCCAGTATTTTTTTTACTTCAATGATTTTGCTCTCGGTGATGACAGCCAGATATTCTTTGGGCAACCTTACTTATGACCACCGCAGAGGTTTTCTCCTCTTCATCTCCCTGTGTAGGAGAAATGGCTTCGCTTTTCCATCTCCAAAATCCCCTGCAGAAACAAGCATGGGATGTTTCAAGCAGCATGTGAAGTGTGATCACCAAGTCCCGGTGCTTCAGGTGGCCAGAGCCAGCCTGGCAAGAGGCACCAGGGGATGCCGTCACGTACGTGTGGTGCTCTCTCACTTCATTGCTGACTTCACAGGAAGCACGAAATGCCTCCATACTGCACGCGTAGAGGCTGATGACTAACACACAGTGGTTATTTGTCCGGGATTTCCAGGTATCTAACAGGAGAACACCAAGGCATCCAGCCAGAAGAGCAGTGTCACAGGGACAGCCAGGAAATTCATGGCACTGAATTGAACACTGTGTTTGCAGATTCTTCATAGCTTGTTAGATTCACACTTCCTAATCAAGAATCCTAATTCCATGTTTCCTGTGGTTCAAGGAGTTAAAAAACAGAGACCCTTCCATTCACGCAGTGTATGCCTTCGTTCTTCCTAGCCCCTTCCCGATACATCCTCTCATCGTTTTCTTATATGTCTCCCTGGGCCTTCAAAATTATTCTTTACAATGCAGCAAATACATTTTTCCCTGCATCTAAGTCAGCTTTTCTTTTGCTTATTCATTTTTTTTCCCATAGCAAAGAACCATCGAGACTGCAAAACTTACTACAACAAGCCTAGTCTTCAACATCGTCTTAGAGGTGTACAAGAACAGAATAGACATTTTTGTACTTGATGTTATCAAGGTTCTCTGGGATCAGACAGCATTATCATCTTCCCCTCCACCACCCGGCAGGACTGTGGCTTATGCCGATGTCACTCACGCTAAGAAAGCCTGGCTGTCATTCCCCAGTCCCGTACCTCTGCAGCAAAGCAGATAGAGGTTTCCCAAAACCCACACGTTACTGAAAGAATAAGCTCTGTGTTTGTCAGAACTTATTATAACAGTAAATATAAACAGAAGGAGCTTCAAAGGAATGCAAGATTTAGTCTGCTTGACGCTACCTCGTAGGATCTCAGAACGGAGGTACTTGTAAGGTCTTTGGTGTTTTTTAAATGGTCCCAAAGAAGGAATCAAATATGGGACTACGGTGTTTCTCATCTTTTACACTATTTCTGTTATATAGTTGTTAACACTGGAGTGCAAGAAACAACACATGAACACAAGAAATTCTTTGCCAGGTGGGACCAGTGGTCCCTCCAGTCCTGTAATCTGCAGCCAAGAAAAGGCTGCACAGGGAGACCACAGGAGCTGGACCGCCTTGTGTAGCCCTCTCCCCTCATCCCCTGCTGCTGTTTGGGGGATGCAAAATGAGATGGGCCCCCCAAAAAAAATTGAGAGGTTATTAGCTATATCTGAAAGGTCACTGGAAGCTGTAGCTTGTCACATGGGGAAACTGCCAAGTTAAAAATAGAAACTGCCATCCATTCTGATTACAGCTGTGAGATGCACTTCACTGATGGGCTGGCTTTTATCTGTTTTATATTTTATTTAAAAGGATGAATCCCTTAAAAAAATACAACAAAAAACCAGCATCATAAAACTTTACCTATTTGAGAACACAAAAACCTGCAGTATGGGCTGCGAACAGAAATCAAAAGCAACCAGGATATTGCAATACACGTTCTCATCAGTAGCAGGTCAGCAGAAAGCACTCTGATGAATCTGCTGCTGTTGCTGCTGCTTTTCTAGTTCCTGACTGTGGCAGTAAAAGGGATGGTTAGAAACCTAAAAGGGTGCTTTTAATGGCTGTTCTTCATGGATGCTCAGAGTTACTAAGGTGGGACTAGTCTGCACGGGTGAGTCTGCTCTCAGGGCAACATATTCCCCTGCATAGTTTACAGCTGGATATGGACTGCTAGGTATAAAGTGCAACCAAATAAATCCCACTCATCCAAACAGATCCAAATAAATACCACTCAACTTATTAATCAGCCACTCTCCAGTAACAGAGAAGGACTTCAAGCCATCCTCCAAAAATCACCCACCTGAACGGCCTTAAAATAAGCACACAATAAATTACTTGAAACACCTGAAAGATGAAATATCTCTAAGGTAGAAAGCAAGTTCAATACATCTGATTCTTTCCTTCTTCCTGAAATGTGTCTTCAAAGGAAGAGAGATGGTTTTAAAAATTGTATTTGTACAGGACTTCATTTCTCAAAATGCAAGGAACCAAGAACACTCATTTAACACCCACACAGCTTATGAAGAGACACTTTCTAGGGACCTGTAAATAACTTCACTCACATACAGGCAATTAACTGCATCCACAGTTATGGCTAAGAGAGGCTTCAGACCTCACACGTGCTGCTGGACTTGAGGTCACTTGTCCAACCCAAAAGAGAAATTGATCTGCTGTGGGAAGGGACATTTATTGGTTCATGAGACTCTGCTAGTCCAACGCCAGGAGAAAAAGCAACTCACCTGGGGAAGTCATAGCTCCAGAGTGATCCCACGTGCTCTACTCTCTCAGCGGGTCACACACAGTATTCTGTCTTTATGTGTGCATTTCCCTTTGATGTACCTGTACTACATTTGTTAATACCAATGAGAGCACTGAGAAACTCTCAAGAACAAAGGAAAAGCAGGCTCCCAAGAGGCCCCTCAAGCTGCAACAGTTTGAGCTGCCAGAGGTACCACACAAAACCTCCTGAAAAGCAGATAAAGCATCCATGCACTTCCACTGCAACATTGCCATAGTGCAGTTTGACTTATATATATGTTAATCAGAACTTCTGAAAAAGCGTCAAAGAGCCTACAGTGCACAATTTAATTAGCTATTTATTAGAGAGAGACCGAGGTCACTTTGAAATTCTGCCATCTGATAAGGAACAAGCACATTCAGTCCGAGGTGCTATGTTAACCATATACAGACAGTGCTACAGATCCCCCTTTAAAATAAAATAATCTAGCCCAGCATTATGTCCTTCCAGATTGTGTTTGGAGCAGGATCAGACCTAGGAGTCCACCTTCAGACAGGTCAAGAACAGGGAAATCGAGACTGATTATCCACTTCTTAACGGAGAGTTCTGGCTCTGTAAGGGGCTGGTCTAAAGTAATTTAACATCCCAAGCCTTGACTTACGACAAAGAACCTGCCACTTGTCCTTCAATATAAACGCAATGGCAACCTGGACATAAACCTGACCTTACATACCACGTCCCAGGCTGTACCAGCTCAGCCTACAGTGACAGCTCTCTGGCTTCCTGAGAATGAGCCAACTGCACAGGCCATGGTACCCGTGATGGAAGAGCGGATACAACAGCATTTACTCGCACATAGCTTCAAATAAATCAGATTTATAAATTAAAAATCGAAGTCTATCAACCTGCTGTAACTTCCCCGGCTTTGGACACAAAGATGAAATAAAATCTTGTTGAGACCATCTATTAGATTGGCAGCCATTGCAAATATAGATACAGCAATTTTAAGAGCAAGAACATATAGGATGGTTTGCTGCTTCTGACACTCTCTCTTCTTGAAATTAAACTTCTGCTGTCATTTATGCCTTAAAAATATGCCGCCCAAGAATATATTTCCCACTCACCTCAAAACTTCCCTTTTATCAGTGGATCGAGACCCATTCATTTTCTAAAACTGCTTCTTCTAAAGGCAAAAGACATTCTCCAGATGGTATCACAAACTAGAGGGCACCCCTTGAAAGTGATTTATTGCCTTTAGCTGGAGACAGAACTGTTAGAACCCCACGTTCACCAACTGAGGTGGGCTTGAGGAGAAAAGGGTGAAAACGTTTGGCTTTATTCTAGGCAGCTTCCCTTAATGAGATGCATTTAGCACACATCTCCTCCTCGCCTTCATCACGCCGCGTTTGGGCAGCTTCTCGAATCGCTGGTGCCTGCACCGAGGTGTCTCTGGCGAGAGGCTGGAAGGCGCTGCCGCCGCTGGCTCCTCCTCTGCTCTGCAGATTTTATGAATGAGGAGCAGTCTCTGGCAGAGAGCGGCTGCCAGCTGCCCACTCAGCCCCCCGCTCCTCCCGCACCCACCGGCTGGAGCCGTCAGCACGCTCTCCAACGTGTGGCATTCATCCTTCACAACAGGAACTCAGTGTTCTTCCGGATACTTAGAGTATAGACATTAAATATTAAAAGCTTATGCAACATCCTTTTTCTTTTTTTTTTTTTTTTTTATTTTTCCAGCCAGATAACTTTTTAGGCATTTAATCAAAGTGAAATTGTCTTTTTCTGAATGCTTCACTGCTTCAGCAACAAACAGGAAAACTGGAATTAAAGAGCCCTCACCTACCTCCGCAAACCGAGATTTATCCAAAGCCAGAACATAAAATCTGCCGGTTGTTTTGCAATACCGTATTGATAACGTTTCAACATAGAAGATACTTTCTACCCAGAAGCCAGTTACTTCTATACCACTAATTTCTTAATTTAATGGGTACCTTAGAACAATCAGTATGATTTTCCTTGTTTATGGCGATGAGAACGGCCCATGACACCTGTTAAATTGCATGGTAGCGCGCATCGCAACGCCATCCCCCTGGGCTGGTGGCTGTAAGCAGAAGGCACACACCCCAGGAGAAGCCCTGAGGCCAGAGGTGGATGGAGAAGCCGCTCACCGCACTCCGGCGCTGCTCCGTTAGGACAGGAAACGAAATAGAAAGCAAAGTATGCTCCGTGGCTCCTGCAACCCTGCCACGGGCTCTGCCCCTGGGGCTGCCCTCAGCTCCGTGCCACCCGGCGCCGCTGGTACAGCAAGGGACAGGGCTGGGCACCCCTGGCCCCGGTGGGGGGACCCAGATGTCTGGGACAGGCAAAAAGTGAGCCCCGACAGCCGCAGCCAGGGCATTCCCAGTACGGGAGGGCCTTCCCTGAGCATCATTCAATCCGGAAAAATACAAAGGATCTAGAACTGAAACACAGAAAAAGCTGTCAGAAGAAAAGGCAGCATCTGACATCTTCTGCGTGCCTGAAGCACAATTCAGACTGAAGGGATCTGAGCACAATGAACTGCCGTCTGGAACAGAACTCACCAGTCTGAGTATTTGTAAAATATGGAAACAAGATACTTTCAGAAGCAGTTGACACTGAAGCTGATCTCATGTCCCAGCCCCTAATAAGTTTCAAGAACAGACTTGACAATGCAGTATAGCACACTGGAAACTTACACCGTGTTTCAGCACAGCTATTGCTAAGCAGTGAGCACGAAGAGCAGGTACAGGCCAGGGAGAAGCAGGACATGGGACCTAAAGCCTTAAAGTATCAGCAAATTTAAGCCATTTAATACATTAATAACTATTTTTAATGTAAATATATTGACAACCAAATAGTAATTACAGGCTACAAATTCCACTCTCCAATCACTTTCTCTAACTGAACTGGGCTAAACGAAGCTCCTGCTCATGCTCTGCTCACCTGAGCATGAAGAAAAATTGTGAGCAGTAATGAATATAGCAACAGAGGATTTTCAACATCTTTATCTTCATGTCAAGGGCTTTACTTCAGCTGAGACCCATGAAATCATCACAAAACATAACAAAAGGATTTAGTTAACTCCTCCTCAGTGCCATGGCCTACAGCAGACTGTTTCCTCTCCTCCAGTTCCCAGAAATACTGACACCACAGGACATGGGAAGGGGTGACGTGGACAAAGCAGCCACTGCTTCCTTTGCATCCTAAGTAACAGTATTAAAACAATCCCCTGGCAGCAATTTATTTTGTTGTGGATTGGGGTTTTGGTTTGTTTGTTTGTTTGGTTTTTAACCCTTCTTGTAAAACAAATAAAAATACAGGGACAAAGGAGAGTAACTGTCCCACTGCTTAAGGTCAAAGGGCTATGAAGGAAGAGCAGTCAAGGGAGGCCTGAAGATGAGCACATTCCTACACCATTAGCTTGCTTTCCCCCTCCAGCAGCATTAGAGTCTTGCACAAGATGACCACCCCTTCCCATGAATTTTGCCTTACTTATATCCTTACACCATCACAAGGTACCACAAAACTACTGTAAGGAAAGCAGAAGGTGACAGTAGCTGACACAGCCTTTGACGTTCTCTAGCCCTGTTACAGCTTGCTGCCTTTTCCATCCCATCTGTGAAGCAAGCACGTCCTCCACCCAGATGTTTGCTACACACAGCTTTTGAGAGGGCTGCTCCGTTTGCACTGGCTGGCCTCTAGGCCAGCTACCCAAGGAAGACCATCAACCATAAAGAATCCAGTAGTCCAACGAGACTCATTATGTGGTATCTGCCCTCATTTTCGCTTGACACAACAACAACGTTTTCATCACAAGAACTCATTACTCAGTTCTGCAGCTGTGTGATCCTCCTCCAGCTCCAGGCAACTCTGATGACCCTCAGCTGACACAGGTTTTTCACTCACTACCCCACAGAGAGGGGCAGAGGATGACATCAGCCAATGCAGCCACCTGAAACAGCCAGCATGTCCCCAAATTTGGTTACGGTCTTAGCTGCTCCCCTGGGATATTCTGCATTTTAAGTGCAGTCAACATGATTGCTTAACACATTCACACTAGTGCTATTCATAGCAAGAAAATCTCAGTAATTCTGCTTTTTCTTTTGATCTATTTTTGCAGGTGTTCTGATGCTGACATGATTAGGCTGAGAGCATACTTCTTTGTCTGAAAATAATTCTGAGGCAAGACCAAAAAACCTTTATCACTGCAAGATCTGAAATACCATCAGTCTTAGAGACATAATTATGGATTTTTTTCTAAGCTATTTAAGATTCTTATGACAGATCATGACTAAACAGTACTAACCATTCTTTCACATCCAATTCAAACAACTTTTGTTATATGATCATGGAGAGAGCCAACATGTTAGGCATCATAACACATTCAGGAAGACAGACAGTTATGTTCACATAGCACAGAATCAGTTCTTCAATTATTCTTGATTACATCCATCCTGCCCAGTTGGAAACAGCTGAGAGCTGCTTTCAGATTTCAGTAGGGGACATTTATTGTATGAATTATTTGCAAACTGTCAAACACCAGCGTTATGTTTACTTAGACTACATGTACCACCTCTGCTCCATGTCTTCACTTTAACAGACATGTAATAATTCAGCTATTTGAAGGGTTGTCTCCAGACAGGACAGATATACTGATATTTTCAAAGCTGGTTTTTTCCACTACTCATCCCCTATTCTCTACATAAATGATGCAAATGGAAGCCACTTTTTAGATCCGTGACAGAGATGCATTCAACGTGAACACAGGCAAGGGACATGTGCATTAATATGGTGACAACATTTCAGACTTGCTGGGTCTGGACTAAAATAAGATCTGTGAAGCACTGGGGAGGCAGAGAAAAAGCAGGTACAGTGGATTTGGGCTTTTTTTTTTAATTTTTCTCCATTGAAATCCAAGCATTCCTTGTTAAAAAAAAAAAAAAACCCAAAAACAAAAACAAAAAAACTTTTGTGGCTGCTATACCCTCTGTGAAGACATATTCCATAAATGATCTCCACAGAATTCAATCTGTACTCGCTCCATATTTGCATACTCCTACACACACACAGGATCACAGGATCTTTGAGGTTGGAAGGGATCTCTTGAGACAATCCAGCACAACCCACTGCTCAAAGCTGGGCCAGCTCTGACGTCAGATCAGGGATGCTCACGGTTTTATCCGGTCAGTCCAAGGATGGAGACCACACAACCTCTCTGGGCAACTGCTCACTGTCTGACTGTCCTTATGGTGAAAATGTTTTTCCTCCTGTCCACTCCCGAATTTCTCATTACAGTTTATGTCCAGTATCTCATTCTCCTACCAACACAATGCTTGGAACAGCCTGGCTCCGTCTTCTGAACAACCTCCTCGTAGAGACTGGAAGGTCAATCCCAGGTGTCCCCAAAGCCACCTCTTCTCCAGGCTGAACAAGCCCAGGTCCCTCAGCTTCTCCCAGGGCAAGTGATTCAGATCTCTCATCATGTTAGCAGCCTCTGATGAACTCGCTCCAGTTCATCAATCTTTCCCGCACTATGGGGTCCAAAACCAGACACAGTATTCTAGATGATGCCTAATAAGTGCTAAGAAGAGGAGGAAAAATCCTTCCCGTCGACCCCCTGGCTGCTGCTGCCATTCCTTTCTGCCAAGGCACGCTGCTGGCTTCTGTTCAACTTGCTCTCTACCAGCATCCCCCAAGTCTTCTTCTGCTGAACTACCCCCAGTCAGTCAGTCCCAGCCTGGACTGTGACAAGGGGGGATTCCTTCCTGGAGGCAGGAGTTTGCTTGCACAGACAGAGGAACTGGAGCTCACACACAACACATTTCAAATAGCCTTTTTTTTTTTAACTAGTTTCCTTTTCATTTTTCAGCAATATTTCAATTTAGACCCCAAATCAGACTGCAGTCTATTGAAGAACAAGAAACCAGAGTGGCCATTCTGTCCAGTTCCCCAAAGTTTATGGCTACTCATTTCCTCGCTTTTAACAGATCAGAATGGGCCTCCGGGTGCAGAACCGTACTGAAGGCCTGGGACAAGAAATAAGACCACCATGAAAAGAAAAGGGCATTAACTAAGGCCAGACATAAACTTCTGACAACATATAGTTACAAATAGGTACGATGCTGGGTGAGGAAAGGAGCAGAGGAAAACTGAGGATGCAAGTCTTCAGCCAGAACATTTAGGTCCATCATTCATTTAACAGCACATCACATACGGTGGCTACAGACACACAATAGTACCAGGGTACAAGTGCTATAAAACGTAATATTTGTACCACGTAACCATGAGTATAAATGTTTTACGAGCTCCAGCAGGGCCTAAAGAACATATTGAAGATTGGGTAGAAGAAAAAACGACGCTTAAGGAAGAGGAAAGTGGGTCTTGAGCACTCAAGTCCCTAATCACACAGCGTGTGGGAAAAAACATCAAAACAATTCCCCATCATATTCTCCTGACTGATTAACTGGGAGCCAGGGAGGGGGGAAATGCAAAGACTCACCCCTAAGTATTCCTTACAGCTGGCTTTATGCAAAGTCAGCAGCAGGGGCATTTTAGATACGCAACCAAACCTAAATCAAAAAAGAATTACATAGAAACTGAGCTTTTACAGAGATCTCCTGGAGACTGCAGGGCATTGCTTGGCAGCTTTGTAGCTTAACAGATGCCCTAGCCCCTTGCCCAGTGCCACCCCAAGGCTTATTCCCAGGCCAAGAGACTTCCCAAGGCATACACCCTGCTCTACTGGCTCCGGAGGTGCCTCTGCAGGATTTGTCTCACTCTCAGAACACCAGTCTCCTTCTCCTACGCATTGCTCACTTCCCTGAGGCCATATTTCGCCCCTTGAAAGTTTAATTCAAGCTAGCTGACTTCTACAATTTAATTTCTCCCTAGTGAAACCTGCCACACAATGCTAAACCTGGTAAGCTTCACAAAGAACACCATCCTGACCTGACCAAGGCAGAGGCACTGCCAGCAGGTCGAGGGAGGGGGTCCTTCCCCTCTCCTCAGCATCGTGAGACATGCCTGGAGTGCTGGGTCCTGTTCTGGGCTGCCCACTACAAGAGAGACATGGACATACTGGAGCGGGTTCAGCAAAGGACCACAAAGACAACTGAGGGTCTGGAGTTGTCTGTCTGAGAGCTGGGACCGGTCAGCCTAAAGAAAAGAAGGCTCAGGAAGGATCTCATTAATTAATCAGCCTCTTATCTGTGGTATCCAGTGAATGGACAAGAGCCAAATGTCACAAACTGAAACCCAGGAAATTCCTTTTAAACACAAGAGAAAGCTTCTTTTTTTTTTTTTCCTCTTTTTTTCTTTTTTTTTATTGTGGGGTTGATCAAACACAGGTTTCCCACAGGGGTTGTAGAGTCTCCACCCTTGGACATACTCAAAAACTGATTGAACGTGGTCCTGAGCAACCTGCTTTAAATGATCCTGTTGGAGCACAGCAGTTGGACTCGACGAGCCCAGAGATTCCTTCCAATCTTAATGAATCTGTGAGTGTGTGCACACCGTGGCACTTTCCACATAGTCTGCACTAAGAATTTTATTTTTAATGTACACACTTGGTTTTTGGTTACAGAATCAGGCTAGAACTATAGCAGGACAGCACAACAAGTTCCAAACTGTGCTCATTCAGGAAAACAGTGGGTGCTCTATAGCCTCTCAAGCAAAGCAAGGTCGAAGCGTGCCCAATTAAGCGTGACTGAAAATGGGTAATAAATCCAAGTTTCTACACGACTGACAAACAGGTTTTTAGGTCTATCAAAACTACCCGTGTCTTCCTTGCTACACACACCAACTTCATCCATTGGCGGCAGCAACAGCATATAATCTAGGGTTTTCAGTGAATACCATTATGACAAATTGTCAAAGGTAGAACCAACTTAGTTTTTGAAAGCTATCTGACAAATAAAAAAGACTAACAACTTCCTTCAAATGAAATCCAAATTTAGCTTTAATAATTAGGATTTTTATAAAAAGGAAATTGTCTTCCAAAGCGAAGACTGGCATTAGTTCCTGTTGTCAAATTTGACAGCATGAAATCATAGAACAAATGATAGGATTCTGCAGCTGCTAAATACCGTCAAATACATTTTACAAGTCTTATTCTTACAAATTCATTAATAGGAGGCCCTGTTTTTGAAAGGAAATGCCTCCCTTCCCAAAGTACAACTTCGATAAAAATGGTTCTAAAAGACTCCTCGCTGTTGTTGAGATGGCTCGCTGTTCTCTCAACCTTTAAGAGCCCTGGTCTGCACACAACGCAGTGCCAGAGCCCTGTGCAGTTGGAAAGAGTTTGGAAACAGCTACAAGAGTTCTTGAGCCGGTTCCTACAGCTGTTCTGTGCCAGGGACTGTGCAACTGCACACACCAAGAGACGAGGCACCAGCTAACTGAAGTGCAAGCTAACCAAGGGGCCAACCAACCAGCTGACCCATCTGACTGAACCCGATGAGTGTCACCACAACCTGCCAAGGCAGCTCAGCGGCCAACCATGACGTTCTACCGGCAGTGAACAGCTAGTGAGAAGTAACGTTTTAAACTTCTCCAGCTGCATGTATTGGATTTCATTCCTCCGTGTATAAAGGGAAAATTTAAGGTAAGTTTGTGTAACAAATATTGTGCGTTGACTCACACCAGTATCAGTCTGACACACGTTAAACTGCTGTAGCTGTCTGGCTAGACACCCAAGTTAGCATGTATTTTCAAAAATGTAATGAAAATCCAAAATATTATTAATATATAAATTAGGCACAAACCATTTGAGTAATTATACTGCACATAAGTTATATTAAATATTAGAATGGCAGAAAAGTGTTATATGAATTTTAAAAAACCTTAAAGTTTCTCTTCATTGTTGTTAAAGAAAGAGAACTAAAATCACTCTGACAATAAAAATAAAGGCACATTTGGTAGCACGTGCTAACAAAACTTATGAAACTACTGAACTATTTAACTATTTTTTTCCACATGTCCCATCTGATTTGTTGAAAACTATCTACAATTGAATGTTTCAAAAGTCAAAAATGCAATATCCAAGGCAGCTGTGGTGAACTGGCATGGTGCCCTTGCCGTTTTTCTAGGAACCCATGTCAGCTGCACTCAGTAAAGAGGCAAGTTCTACCTCTCAGAGGCGTTCTGCTCAAGGCTGCTGCAGGTAATCCACTTGCCTTGACCAGGACCGCAGACACAATGTCCTTTTTTGCAGACCTCATCCCAGCAGTTTACTGCAGCATCAACTCACTGTCTTCTCCTCTCCATCTGGACATCACTGTGGATAACACGACTGCTACTAGTCTCTCTCAGTGAAAAAAATGCTGGTGCTGGTTTAGACCAGTTAACGTTGGAAATGACTGCATCCACACAGGTCCCACCAGTGCCCCTCTGCTCCCAGGCTCCAGCAGGATTCTAACAGGGGACATCCCTTCCTCTGTCTCGCTGGCGAAGCGACGCAGTCTGGTGTCCTAAAAACACCTCGGACAACTCTTGCTCACAGCCTGTAACACCACAGTCACAGCAAAGGAGCGGGTAAAACATTCTTTCAATGTTGCTTAGACATGGAGAACTCATAAATCCTTAGTGAATACATCGCATACTACATGTAAATGCTGGACACTCGAGGTCTAAGCCATGTTTTCCACACAAAACACACAACTCCACTCAAGTCAAAGTAGTGGGAAAGTAGCACTCTGGGGTCCACCTGCATTTTATTCGTGTGTATGTGGTGTGAGGGAGGGGATGCATGGATTACTAATGCTGCAAACTGAAGTCACTGCTGCTGTCACTAGCTGCTTAGATCTGAAAAGGAAAAGGCTGTTTTTTCAGTTGGCTGCGATTGAAATCTCATGAGAACAGCTGCTGTCACTTGAGTTCAGGCCAACATGGCAACATTTGAGAAAAACAACTGATCTTGTGAATTTCCCACCACTTGGAATTGAAATGCAGAGATGCCAGCATCAGACATTTTG
Organism: Thinocorus orbignyianus; assembly: GCA_013400375.1. Lineage (NCBI taxonomy): Eukaryota > Metazoa > Chordata > Aves > Ciconiiformes > Thinocoridae > Thinocorus > Thinocorus orbignyianus. The sequence continues at coordinate 495,815 of VXBW01004049.1, forward strand.
TAAGTATAGAGTCCCAATTCAAGTAGGAAACTGGAACCTACTGAAGCACCCATGCGGTCATCACCTGTGTCATCCTCTCACCCACGCCTCATTTCCAGGGTCTTTAAAGGTCCAGGATCTCCAGAAAGCTCTGTGGTTCAAGATGGTGGCCAACAACCACCGTTGATTGCTGGCTGCCGTTTTCAACCATTGAGCTTTCTGGAGACTATGAGGAATCCTTCAAAAGGAAAACCTCACTTGGCAGGAGCTCGCTTTCTCATAGATCAGCTTTTCTGATCTCATAGATCAGACTTTAAGTCTCACAAGATACATACATCATCGCTGCCTTCTGCTTCAAATACGCATCTTCAGCTCTGCCTTTTCTAATACAAGTGTACACTTAAAATGAACTCTAGTAAATTAAATTACTATCCTTTCCAAGGCTTTCCAAGGCTGACGATGAAGCGCGCACGCCAGATGTTAATCTGCAGATGAACGCATGACTGGGTGGATGCTGTGGGCAGTTTGAGGCTGGATAGAATACCAACCTACAGCTGCAGAAATAACTGAACTCTGTCACTGCTCTAACAGCAGATCTCCTATTTGTGTGCACTTACATATAACAGAAAGATCCTTTTAAAATTCCCTTATTGCTAAAAAGCTTTAACCTGGCATTCAAAGCACTACTGAAGAACCACAAGAGAAGTTTTAAGAGCTAGTACTTGGAAACGCTGAAACCCAAAGACTACAGTTGACACACTTGAAGAACTCTGCGTACCAGCTTGAATATATTCCTCTATTTTTGCTTTTCCGAGATTCTTACCAAAATACCAAAATTCTCTTTTAAAAGCTTTTATTAATGAAAAATCATTCACATTGAAAGATGTGCAAATAACTTTCACTTCAAAATAACCTTTCAAAATACTAGTTGTCTTAAGTTATGTGGATGATTAGGATGCATGATATAGTTCTGTGCCTTCACTGAAATCTGTAAGGCAGGGCCACAGTCTAAACAATTGTGATAAATTCCCATTAAGTATTTGTATAAAACATTTGTAGTTATTTCTTTAAATACGCTGTCTGCCCAAAGAATCCTGCAAGTAAAGCTGCATGGAAAGCAAAACCAAAACCTTCATAAATGCAGTAAAAATTTAATTTGGTGTAATTATAATTTGGTTTTAATTTGGACAATGAAAACATGTTGAAGATGTCTCTCTTTTTTTTCAGTTCAGTGAAGAAATGCATTTGAAACAGGAAAGAAACATTTTCCAAATGGAAACCTGCAGAACAGTTATGAGCTACAGAGGTATTTCTTCTCCTACAAATGCTATCCTACATCCTGCACCTACAGACGCTAACACTGACTTTGAAGGAATAGTCACCTTAAAAGTGAAAAGCTGCCATAAGATTCTGCATTTGGAATACAGGCAGCATTCTGTGGGCAGCACTGTGCCTGCATCCAAACTTAAGGGATTTAAACGATGACTTCAAGTTCTTTCTTGGCTATAACTTTGTGCACTTGCAAAAAATGCCAGCAGGCTACGAACTCACCCCAGCCAGTCAAGAAATTCATTTTTATATCCGATGAACTAGAGATAAACAGCAGAGCATAACTGAATTTTAAATTTCAAATTATGTTATACCATATAAGCTTACTTCAGAACTGTGCAACTGCCTCTGAAACCTAATAATTTCAGACACAGCAGTAGGTAAAACTTTATTTCCTCTCATTAGAGTTAAGTCATTAATATTTCTGTGATAACTACGGTATGTCAAAAACGAGCGCATTAATCTGATCAGTCTCCTGACACGCTTTTAACTTTTCATTTGCTTTCTTAAAAAACTGGCTAATGTAAATTGCATTATAATAGCCTGTGTGCATTTTGGCTTTATTGTTTATATCACTGAATTCAAAACAACAGGAGGATATCCAGGTTTAAAGTATTAATATACAAAAGCATTTCGAAATCAGTAGCAATGAATTAGATTAATTAGGCATGAACGATCATACTGAAATATTGTCTTAAAGGGCACTACTTTTAGTAAAACGTTATGATATTTGATGTTACGATTGGTTTGGCAGGATTTTTGCATTTGTTGTCCAAATGTCAAGTGACATTCTATCAAGTAATTTTAGACGCAGTTCTGCAGTGAACACTTTTGTGAACAACAGTCTCTGCTTCAGACAAAGCATCCTCAACCAAGAGCTGAAACTCGAGCGATTTAGTGTATAAAATCTGGGGAAAGCTCTGTCTTCAGCTTGTGTGACCCAAGTTCCACTGAAACCAGCTGGAGCTTTCGGCAGACACGGCAAGCGGGACTGATCATGTAACCTGTGCTTGGGGTTCAAACAGTCTTTCGCTCAATTTAACACAACTGCGGAGAAAAAGTGGAGGGAGGTGGTGGAGTCCCCATCCCTGAACGTGTTTCAGTCGTTTAGATGTGGTGTTGGGGGATACGGTGTAAGGGAGAAATTTGTAGAGTCAGGTTGATGGTTGGACTTGGTGATCCCAAGGGTCTTTTTCAGCCTGAATGAACTGATTAGAAATATGTAAGTGATTTACATGGTTTGATTCAGTGACCTGTATCATAACCCATCAATACTAACTGCATTGGTAATGAATAACAGTCACAATACTTTCACATTTAACAGTGTTCTGTATAAAGAGATTCTTCAAAGGAAAATATGAAAGTGATTTAAAAATACTATTCAGAAATAATTTTAAATTCAATATTATTTATTACCATGTAAACTAATCTCACACTCCCCATTTTCTCTCCTCTCCTGAGTGGGCTTAAGCTCATAGCCATTAGCTTATCATCTTGCAAAGTCTCTGCAGAATCATGATTTCATAAGTTTTATGAAATATGCAGCCAGGAAAACATATGTCAATCCAATCAGATATTTTACGGTTGCTAACAAAATAATTCAGTTTATTATTTTAGAGGTTCTGTTTTCTTTTCTAATTGTACTGAAAGAACGTGAGGGCAAAACAAGGAGCTTCACTGAAGAACTAAGTTATTCAATTTCAACACATTTACATTACTTACTTGTAAATAACCTCATGGTCACGGGGTTTTCCATTCATTATTTAAGAAGCCAAAAGCCTGCTGCCTCTGCACGGCACACAAAGACAAAAGGTGACATTTCACTGCAGTCTCTGGCTTTAAACACTTGTCGAGCATGGGTCAGTGCACAGAACTGCCCCTCGTCAAGCAGTTCAATGGCTGTCACCCGCTGGGAACCCAAAGCTCTGCTTCAGACAGTTTGTTCAAGGTTTTGGGTCTGCCCCCAGTGCGTCACCACCACGGAGCTCACCACAAGCTCTTGGATGATGCCTCACACAGCACCACTCCACTTGGGACACCAAAACGAAGAACCCAAAAGGTCCCAAAAGCCAAGCGGGGCGCAGCTGCAGTTCAGTGCAATGGAGCTGATTCTTTCTTTAATAGGCACTCCTGCCAGCCACCTCCCAGCGCGGGCACTGAGGGCAGCCAGGGCCACACGTCTGTGTGTGGTGGAGGTTGGCTTGCAGGGCTTACCTGACCCACAGGATGGGGGATGCTGTTGTAAATACAACCACAAAAGTGAAAGGCAAACCAGTTTTTCCTTCCTAACTTGATTGTGGGGGGGAAGTTATTAATGTGTGAAGGTAAACAAAACAGGAGCTTCCCAGCCACTTAAAAAAACCTCCCTAGATATACTTCAGACTCAATAAGCGCATACTAATAAGCAGTAAAAATAACAGCAAATTTGTTATTTCAGTGTTATTAAATATTTGGATTTTATTGTTGTTTGAATCACAAGTCAAAATTAGTATCTATTTCATCCTATTTCCCAGCAGTGTAGCATAATGGATAGCCTTGTTTTTAAAATTTTCTTTTGATGTAACTAAGGAATCAGGGTACACAGTTTACAGTCTTTTAAAAAGGAGCAGGTTTTCAAAAAGCACCAACCTTGAAAATACTCTAAGGTGTTCCAACAACTGTCCTATTTCAATGGCAGGTGTTAAAATCAAGGCCACCATGCTTAATTGGCACAATTTTTTCAGCATCGATCAACAACTATGATAGTCTGGTCTGGAAGGTGCTAGAGGAGTGCAAGGAAACATTAAAACCAATTCTCTTGAACAGACACCGCAAACGTGCTGAAGTGAACCACGTGAAAATGCAACCTCCCGTGCCAGAAACAGAGGTGTGTTTCAACTGAGAGCAAGCACAGCAACGTCCTACTGGAACAGCACCATCAGGTAACCTACGACGCTCCCGTGCTGCTGAGTTAGATTTACAGTAGGTAAACGACAGCGATTAAACTTAAAGAGATGAGCAAAGGATGATTCATCTTAACCTATGTCCTGCTGTAACTTATTTTAAACCCCAAACCAGTGTTTCTCAACACGCTGATCAATGACACACTAGTATGGCACAGGAGCTTGCACCACGCAGCTGATAAAGAGATGCACAGTTAGGTTAAGACATTACAAAACTTTTTAAGGCTATGCGTCTTCTAATTTTAAGTAAACAAACATTTTGTCCTTACACCTAACTCCCACTTACCAGATTTTCTATACCGAGAGGGGTGCTACTGCCTGCACAGAATTCAACAGAAACCATCATCTGAAAAGCAGTCACAGTTGGCAGAGACTGGCATGTTCTCAAGTACAGGCTTGCAAAATGACCACGGGAACTTCCTGGCTACTGGATCTGCACAACGATGGGACAAACCTTCCTGCTGACTCTGCACTTTCAAAAGCATCCAGATTTTGTACGAGTCTCATTCGCCATGCAGAAAATGCATGTGTTTCAGGAAATATGGAAAAGACCTACATTACAGTTTATTCATGCTAATGTGCCTTTTGTTACCGCCTCTGGAACAAATGGGTTTTTCTTTTGTCCAGGTGAAGAACATGAAGCTTCTAGATATTAAAGGTTCTCTCCCTCTGTTCGTGGAGATCAAAGACAACGAGCGCTTGAAAGGAGAAAGAACACAACTCCATACATCCTTCTCCTAAGATAGATGACATCAAACACACAGGGCAAACTTCTGCCAGCTTTAGAAGGAGCTACTGGAGGAAGCGAAAGCATCTCCAAAGAGAAGCCAAAAATCCAAACATTTGTCAAAATGTGAGAAATCCTACTGATGGTACCATTTTAGCCAGATACGTGGATGTCCCAGATGCTGGCCGCTGAAGGTGTGGTGCAGTGACAAAAGCACAGCCCCTGGCAGCTGATGATCCAAGCACAGGACACACCACAACCCAGGGACGCCGACAGAGGGGAGAGCAGGCCAGAATGAGTCAATATTGGTCCATGTCTCAAAAGGACTGGCACACAAAGTCCCAGGTACAACCGTAGGTCCATGGAGGACAGTGGTATCATGAGGAAAAGCAAAACTCATAACCATTTTTAAAAGGGTTATTAAAGCAGTCATCGGCCTGGGCATGAAATGTGTTACTCTGATCAATACAGTACACATGGTGTTAGCCAGATCTTGGAAGTATGCTTTGGAAGGAAACAGTTATCAAAGATGGAGATAAATTTAAGAAAATTGAGAAGAAAGAAGAATTTTAAGAAAATATGGGTGACTCCAGACCAGCGGCAAGAGCCTTCTCTGATGAACTGACTTCTTTCTAAACAAAAGGAGATGTAGTTGATCTGTATCAAATGCTTTATTGAAATTCAGAGTCAAATGGGAAACCATTGGTTAAACTGGAGAAGGTCTCTTCAGCAACCTGGAGAAAAGGTAGGAAAATATTTATCTGAGAGGAGTACTATCAACCAAAAGGACAGTGACTAATCAAGTTTCACAGAACTGGGATTAGGAATGCCTGTATTTATCATTAATCTCAATACTATTCACACAAGAAGTGTAATTGTGATTAAGAAGTTTTCCTGCAATACAAATTCAAGAGGCAAAGTCAATTAAGAGAAAGATTGAACTGTACACAAAGCCAAATGATCTTGAGTAACACAAAAGATTAAGTTTAGTAGTATAAAGTGTAATGTCAGGCAGCTACAGATTAATAACAGCTATTACAAGCTACAAGTTCATTACCTGGAAACAAGTGAAGAAAGAGACCAACCACTCAAGTTGGCTTGTCCACCACAGCATGGCTGCGAACAACTGCAGTCCCAAGACAGGGTAAATGTAGTGCATTTCTGATAGAGATGAGAGAACTCTACCACTGTACAAAGCTCTCTCAAAACCTCACCTGTATGAGAAAAGCTGTGGACAACCCAGTGAAAGCCTCTTGACGTACCCAGCTTAAAATGTTCGTTCTTTGTAATACTGATAGAAACATGTTGGTTCTGGCTGGCGTAGAGTTAACTTTCTTCACAGGGGCCAGCACAGGGCTGTGTTTTGGATTTGTGCTGGAAGCAGTGCGGATGATGGGGACGTTTAGTCACTGCTGAGCAGTGCTCACACAGAGCCACGGCCTTTCCTGCTCCTCACACCCCCCACCAGCGAGGGCGGGGGGGGCACAGAAGGCTGCGAGGGGACACGGCCGGGACAGCTGACCCAAGTGACCCACAGGATATTCCATACCATGGGTGTTGTGCTCAGCATATAGACTGGGGGAAGGAGGAGAAAGGGGAGAACATCTGGAGGGATGGCATTTGTCTTCCGGAGTGACTGTCAGGTGTGATGGAGCTCGGCTTTCCTGGAGGTGGCTGAAAGCCTGCCTGCCCTTGGGGAGCAGGCAGTGAGTTCCTTGTCCAGCTTTGCTTGCGTGCACAGCTTTTGCTCCGCCTACTAAATTGTCTTTACCTCAACCCATGAGTTTTCTTCACTTTCACCCTTGCGATTCTCTCCCCCATCCCAACAGGAGGAGGTGACTGCTGGGCTGCGTGGTGCTTTGCTGCTGGTTGGGGTGGAACCCTGACAGCCTACGAAACTATACCGGACATCACGTTAATGCATTCCAGCAGTGTATTATATATTGTTACCTTACTTCATATGCTGTATGTACCGTAATTATATACATATTAAAGCTCCACCTAAAGGCCTTGTAAACCCTCATTAATGCAAGGTGTGTTAAACGAAGACAGGAAATTAATGACTGAGCAGGAAAAAGCAGCCTGTGATGTTTTACTGAAGAAAGTGGTACAGGAAGGTTCCCCTCACTTGCTTAGGTCCACGTGCCAATTACAACCAACAATTAGTAATTAGCAACACTGACTTTTGGCCAGTCCTTAGGAATACAAAGATTTATGGACCTTAAAAATGTAATGAATCCAAAATGTATCAGGTAAATGCATAAAGGCAGAATATAAAACTGGAATGAAGAGAAATGAAAGGCACCACTGGAATGACCAGAAGAAAAGCCTGAGAGGAACGAGCTTCCTACCTCCCAGAGAGACTCCTCGACTGCAGCCACTATTTCAGTCTGAATCTGCACATCTTGGTAGCCACTCAACGGAATTATGGCTCCAGTAAGCCTCATTCTCCACTATTTGTCAGAAGAAGGGAGTGAGAAAAAAACCACTGGAACATTCTGCTGGAGAAAAAGGTCACCAGGATGACCTGGGAACGGAGCCTGCCTCAGCAAAGGAGACCCAAAGAGCTCACTGCATCACCCAACCAACCCCACAACAATATCAACACTGTTATCTTTAACAACATCAGGGCAAAAAACACTGAGGAAAAGAGCTGAACAGCAAGCAATATGTATACATTTGTCAGGAAATAAATTCAGCCTGAAATTTATAATTATCAGGGTAGATCTGAGGATTGACTTCTTCTAGCTGGCATCTGGAGGCCTTGTGGCAGAAAAACCCTTTTGCAGAGATTTGAATAGACACATGCACATGTACAAAAAGCATCACTTCTCCTAACACATCTGAAAATACCGAGTCCTCCTCTGCAGCTGAATACTGGTAAAAGCAATTTTTACCCAGTTTCTAAAAGCATCCTGTGAATATCAAAAATAAAGAGTTACAGAGCTACTGACAAGCCAGCCTCTCATATTTTACTCATGCATAAGTACATATGCAGCCACAGCCACACTGGGTACAGCACTGAACTCAACAAATATCCAGATTGAGCTTTTCAGATCAGGTAATAAATACTACACAGAAGATCTGAATTGGGCTATAGCATGTAAGAGGAGAGGGAAAGACAGAGCGTGCGAAACACTGCCAGAATTACATGGTTACTCAGTTTAAATATAAATATTATTCTGATTCAGATGTGTGATCAGCTTTTCAGTGCTGGTCCTCTGAAGTGCAAACACACATAAAATTGTGAGGGGGTACTTTTATCAGTTATCTGAAATATTTGGTACCATCGCTATACCTGAATTATAAGGGAAGCTGTTACTAGGAGTCATTTCACCGCATAAAAACAGTATTCTGAAGTAGCAGTAATCCACACTACGACCCACCAGAGCCACAAAGTGCCAAGTTCATCTCATCTACTTGTTGGGGTGCAGAATGAAGCCACTGCATCACAGTTGTGACCCCAGCATCCTTTACTAGCCAAACAGGCACTTTCAGGTTATGAGTCATTTCATCTGAGCATAAAGTTTACAAAAAAAAAAAGGGTTCTCCAAAGGTGCTGATTCATCTGTCCTGTTTCTGCCCATTCCCCACACAGGGAGCCTTGGGTGACTAACTCAGACGGAGACGTCTACAATTTGCCATGTGAATCCCACTCACAGTCTGTAATTCCCCAAGAACATCGCGCAAGAGCATGAGATTTCAAAACTGAAGAAGGGAGGTAACAGAGACAATTTCCTCTCCTCCCACCGCCCCCCCAATGCCAAGCTAATTACATATGTTGGTCTTATATCGTGTGTGGTCGCTAGAGAGATCTGACAACACACCTTGAATCGTAAGACTATCAAAATATTTTCCAAGTACTACTTTTTTTTTTCCTGATACTCCAGTTGAAAGTTATTACAAAGACAAGAAAAAGCTCACAACAAACATCACACTTTCAGGGAAGGAAAGAGTTAGATGAAATGGTAATCCCATTAACTAGATGAAAATTGGTTTAAGGGAAAGAAGTCGGCATGTCACAAGGCCTGGGCATCTCAGAGGACAGCCTAGATACAGGCACTCTGAAAAGAATAAAAAAGGGGGGTTGATTTGTATTCTCACAAACAACCAGAGCTAATCAAATTTTCCTAAATTGATTCATAAAAACAATGGAAGAAGCAGGAGTCCCTGTGACTGCTCTGAATATTAACTTGAAAACTGTAGTGTCCAGGTGACCCTCAGGATTGGTAAAGCTGAATTTTTAGTGGTTCTAGAAAGTACTGGGTAGGATTTTTAATCTTCCCTGGAGGCAGCAGCAAAGGGGGAAGAAAAAGAAGAGCAACTCTTTTCTTCACCTGGAGATACCCAGAAATGGTAAGAAGAAATAGCACGAGGTGCTTGTGTGAGGAACAGGAGGAGCATGAGGCAGTTCAGTTGCAGCTGGGAATCCTCAGATTTTTATTCACAGTTGGGAAAAGAAATTAATCCTCCTTCTCAGAAAGCGGTCATTCTAGAAGTAGAGGCAGGGTCCAGTTAAGCAGTATTAGCTACAAGAAATTAAATTTCACTCCTACTCCTAGTTTGCCTCTTCCGATTTTGATGCTTTTCTCTTTTAATCTCCGCTTCTCTGAGCAAAAGCACAACTACTTGGTTTTCTGAAATATGTACTGTTGTTGCTCAGTCTAGTGCACAAAGTCCACTCAGATGACAGATATTATTTTCACAGAGGCAGAAAATCCAAATAAAGCAGTGCTGCACACAGAAATCTTTGAAGTGCTTAAAAACACAGACAAATCTCAGCATCCCCAGTGCTGGGATATCTTCTTCAATAACCTGCAAGTTTCTGTTTGTGAAAAGGTGGCAGACAAGGGGAGAGATCCCAATTAGTAAGTATTTTCAGTGTTCCCCTGAAAAGAGGCAGACAATGAAGTTACAGTTCATGACTTTGAGAGAACTGCTGTCACAAAGAGTTAATAATATTACAACACTGTATTAGATATTAGTACATCACCTACAAGTACACTTAGCAGAAGTACTGGGCCACCACTATAGTCCACTTACACAAATCCCTTCTGAAATCTCCTGAAGATAACACAACTCCTCTTCCCTTTCAAGACATAGATTTGAGCTGCTTAACTTTTCCATTTTTGTCATTAATCTTACAAGAATTTCCAGATATATTTCCATGTTAACATTCTTGTCTTTTAAAAGAGAAGCACGAGGAAATACCAGTCTTTAAAGGATTTTCTTTCTTCACAACCAAGGGCAACGTATTCCTTCTACTAAAATACTTCACAGACTCATTTCCTTACAGTATGCATCTAATGCATTTAGGTCCTAAACCTGTGATGAGCATAGATGCAGGGGTCTGCCCACACACAGCAGGAAAGGGCCATAATTCTGACTCATCTGGTAATTTATGCTTCTATACTGGTGTTATAATAATGTGAATATTGCATGAAAATATTTCTATAACACTTATAATATTTGTCAAAAAATAGTATTCAGAGATTGTCAAAGTGCCACCATGATTCTTACACAGAGACCCCACCTGGAGTCCTGTGTCCAGTTCTGGAGTCCTCA
>VXBW01004049.1:506368-525931 GCA_013400375.1 Thinocorus orbignyianus
CCAACTCTAACCATTCTATGATTCTATCTCATCTTCCATTAGGTGCTCTGGGCAGGGCGCATCAGGACCCAGTACGTGTGCCTTGTGGCCTGAGCCACCAACGGACCCTGGAGGGGCAAGGAGAGAATATACAAGCAAGTGAAAATATACGACTCAGTTGCTCTGAAAGCCTCCAATTTCCATGGTATAAAATGCCTCCCTTGATGCCAACCATCTACTTCCCAGCAGATCTGTGCCAAGGGCTAACACTGCTGTCCCCTGTTAAAGCCTACATTCATCTCCTGTTCCTGTCTCCTAACAAATACAAAAGAAGATAACCAAGACTCTCAGGAAGTGTGTAACAAGTAAAAAAAATAAATAATAAAATTAAAATTTACACTGGCTTCTTTGTAGTCATCACTGAACATGACAGGTCTAATGTAGACACAGCATAGGCCACAGAATCACAGAATCATTTAGGCTGGAAGAGACCTTCAAGACCACAGATAACAAACATACTATGTTTTCCATTTTTATATATAGACACTTCATCTCAGCTAGGATACCTTCAAAATTTGAGACCAGAATTGTAACTTCTGGATGGTATTCCTAAAATCCCATTTAATCAAGTAATTCAGCTAAATAAAAAAATCCCCCTCCCCCCCCATTTTTTTTTCTTTTCACAATTGTAGAACACATCATTGATTAAATATAGATAGGAGATTTGCAATTTTGACTTGGATGCACACAGCCAATTTTATGTAAGGGTTTCCAAAGTTTGATTTCCTTTTGTTTAGAAAAGGCTGGTTCGCCCTTCCATGCTTGTATTTCAAATATCTTCATTCTTTTGTCCATTAAGTGTAGAAGGGGTAACATTACAGAAATGTAGTTCCTAAACTCTCAGAAAGCAATGATGGAATTTGCTAGGATGCATTTCATTTTCTTCTATGCCAAGAAGACATTAAAAGACTCTGATTTTTAGAAAAACAACCACAAAAACAAAACAAAACAAAAAAAACCCACAGGATGGTTTGAAATAAAACTGTTTCTCTGAAAGATCAAGATGAGTTTTTTAAAAGAAACTCAAACTGATTCAAATGACGACATGAAAAGTTTACACAAGTATGAAAGACACGACTGGGCGTATGAAAGCATGTGGCAGAGTGGGAAGATGTACTTACATCCATATTAATGCTGCTGGATAAGACGTGCTTGTGTTTGGTAACAGAACAATTTACACAGACACAATTCCTAAATTCTTGAGATTTAGTCTTGGAAAGGTCAGATCATTCACCTCTTCTTGATCCTTTACAAGTTTTGCTATTTTGCATTAATGTCATTCAAGACCCAATGCAAACAAAAACACCTGGTGCTTGTTGTATTTCTTACTACATGATTAAAAAAAACCTGCTCTAATTTATTCCTTCCTGCACGAAATAAAAAAAACCTCAACCCTCCACGATTTCCTACCTCTACCTGAGTTGTGGCTTTCGGATGTACAAACACAAGCATCATGACTATGCTTTGGAGGTCTGCATTCCTGGGGAGCTGTGGTATGAAGAGGGACAGGGGGAAAGGTACCTACAGGCTCATCATTCTTAAGCTGGAAAAGTGGCATCTGGAGTTGATTAGTTCTTCAATCCCTCAAAGCCATTACTGTATTAAATTACGATTGCTTGAAGACACATGCAGCAATTTACCTTGCACAAAGTAAAGGAATTAACCAAACTGCAGGTGAAGAAACCATTATCTGATCCCTGGTTGCAATGCTTCACACTTCCTTAGCATCCTTCATCCACAGACCTCAAAGCATTCAGAGGGCAGAACTTTCTAAAGGTGAGTCTCAGCTTTGCTCAGAGGTTAGCACTTGCACAGATTTGTGTCTGCCTCTTGCTGCGAGGTCTGAGAAGGCACAGGTCCATGCACCGCTGGAAGGAGCAGGTGGAGGTGCACCAACCAGGGCATTCACATCACCACACCTCCAGGTGTGCTTGCATAGGTCTCCTGGCACTTGACAGGAAAAGCACTGGAGAGCACACCCTCTGCAAATGGCTGTATTTTAGGGAGTCACTCATAGAATCATAAAGCATCTTCAGCTGGAAGGCATCCTCAAGGATCACCAGGTCCAACTCCCCGCTCCTCGCAGGACCACCTAAAGCTAAGCCATATGACTAACAGCACTGTCCAGATGCTCCTTGAACTCTGACAAGCTTGATGCCTCTCCTGGAGGAGCATGTCCCAGCAACTGACCACTCTCTCGGTGAAGAACCTTTTCCTAATGTCCAATCTGAACTTCCCCAACACAGCTTTGTACCATTTGCTTGTGTAAATGTTTAGGTATCAAAAAAGATCAGGCAGTGTATATCCATCTTGCTGTACAGGCCAAGCTCCCTTCTGGGTTACACCACCTCTGGAAGGGGCAGACACACCCACCCACTATGCTTCCCTCATCCACAAAGACGCACCTTTGGATTACTCTGTCCCTTCTCATTTCCTGCAAAGAAGTTTGTGCCTTCCCTTCCACAGTATGCTGTAAGAAGATACAGTTCAAAATTAAGAAAATAAATAAATAAGAAAGACAAAGCACATTTAGCTAGGACAATATGCCCACCAGCAAATCCAAACAGCAGCCCTCACCACTGTGGGACAGATCATGGGGCTCCCGAGATCTAAAAGTTATGGTCCCACAAAGAAAAGTGTTCCTCCAAGGAGTGCAGGCAGGGATCTGCAGGTGGAGGATTTAATTTTGCACACTTTTAACTATTGGTATTTCATTTCCAACACACAGCTCCCTTGGTAGGAGGTGAAATCCTCAGGGCACAGCACTGCAGAAGACCTGGGGTGGTGGCAGCTGAGGATAATCTCTGTGGTTCTGACTGTCCGTGCCATGTCTGTAGGGTTGAGCAGCCCAGGACTGCACAGGTACAATGTTGATACACAGCTTTATTAATTCCCTTTCCCTTTTATATGCAAATTTTCTTCTGTGCATCACAGAATCACATTCCATGACCTAATTTCACACGTTTCTGAAAGGGTTTATAACAAACACACTGGTGTACACACACATACATGCATTATATAAAACTCATTTAAACGTACTACAGAAAGATCACATAAATTGCCACTAAGAAGTGGCTGAGACACTCACCTGAGGTGGGATACATCTTTCTCAAAAACCTTTTTTACGATTCAGATTTGCATTCTTCCTGAAAAAGTCTCAGCCATCAGGATCCAGAGTATTTGATTATATTCTCTCCCACAGCTGATGCAACCAATATAAAAATACTGAACTACTTACTAGCTCAGTGTATTTTAAACCAGAAAATTGCCTTCGCAGCTCACTAGTTAAGACCTATGCTGAGGAACCTGACTGGGTAAGATCCACTCCCTCATCCGATGACTGTTTTTAAATATGCAGAATGATTTTGGGGTTTTGTTCTTAGTGGTGGGTTTTGTTTTTTTTCCAGGGGGGGTAATGAGGGAGAATTTTCTGATTAAGCACAATTTAAAAAGATACCACTTTTGGCCACTGCCACTTTGGGGCTATATCCTAAGGAACAGGAATGAGCATACACGGCAGCACTGACCAGAGAATGTCTTGTTCCTTTTAGTCTATGTGGACAACGTAACACAGAGGACGGACACTCAATTCACTTTCAGGCACCAACAAGAATTTCCTGATTCCAGAAGGATCTGGCTTGGCATTGGCATGAAGTTCTTGAAGAAATGAAGACAAGAGAAGAGAACCATACGCGTGTGCTTCCAAAGCACAGCAGTCTCTATGCTTTATAGCCCTCCTCTGCAATCCAGCACCATGAGAGCTGCATCAGAGCCAAAGCCCGTGGTTGGATGCCATGTCCCCAGAGCAGAGGCTTTCACTACATCCAGCGTTTCAGACGCCTTTCACAAACACTACATCTGCACCAAAGTCCACGAGAAAGTGCTTACTTATTTCAGCGGGGTAAGGATTTTACCACGAGTCTCCATAGACAGTATCTCACTAAACACACCGCACTTCTCATATTTGTCACAATATATTATGAGGTAAACTTCCACCGTTTATTCAGGATTAGATTTTTCAGAGAAAGGCAATACAGTTAATAAATGAAATCCAACAGAATGTCCTTTAAAACAAGCCTAAACAAATATCATCTCTTATTAATGTGCTGTGTTTCTTTCCTTCCACAACACCACGTTCCAGGAGCTCTTGAGTAATTTCAGTCTCCACAAATTTACATTAAAGAGGAAGACACGAGGACCTCAATATAGGTTGATATCCAAAGGCTAAGATTAACCCTTATGCTCTGTCCATAATCCACTCCTAAATCATCAAACTTAGTTGTAGTATGGTGATACTATAACTTAAGATAAAACTCTACAAATTACCTTGATCTGAAAATAACTGACATTTAATTGCATGTGATTAGATATTAGATTAGATATGAGGAAGAAGTTCTTTCCTGTGAGGGTGGTGAGGCACTGGAACAGGTTGCCCAGGGAAGCTGTTGATGCCCCATCCCTGGAAGTGTTTAAGGCCAGGTTGGATGGGGCTTTGAGCAACCTGCTCTAGGGAGAGGTGTCCCTGCCCAGGGCAGGGGGGTTGGAACTTGATGATCTTGAAGGTCCCTTCCAACTCTGACCATTCTATGATTCTATGATTTTAGTCATTTGTGAATTCCCATGGTTACATTAATACAGGTGACTACTCAAGACGTCTGAGTGGATTTCTTTGGAAAGTTTCAGTGAAAAGCTGTGAAACTCTGTTCTTAGAATCACAGAATTATTTAGGTTGGAAAAGACCCTTAAGATCATCGAGTCCAGCCATTAAGATACGACTGTCAAGTCCACCACTAACCCATGTCCCTCACTGTTTCATTTGCACGCAGTTAGAAAAGAAAGATCTGTGCCACTACAAGATCTACGGTGTTATACGAGCGGCTACACGTCTCGGGGTGGGAATGGAGTGGGGATGGGAGTCTCACAATCAGCAGTTCTCTCGGTCCCTACTGGAGTGCTCCTCTGAGGAACTGGGACTACACCAACAAAAGCAGAAGTTGTCAGGACCTGAGGCACGCCGAGGTCTCAGAGAAGAGAGGATGTGAGGCTGAAAGGGAAGAGAAGTGGATGGGGAAGAAGGAGAGCGGGGGTGGAAGGGAAGATGCAACGACAGATGGGAAGCTGGAGTACAGCCTGGCTTATACCTGCGCCAGAAACCAGTACAAACACAACGCTTCTAGCTATAAAATCTTATATATGTATATTTTATATATGGTAGACTATAAATATACAGACGCACACTCAGAAAAATGCTTTATAGGTCATTTAAAGTTTTACCCATCCCTCTGTTCCCTCAGCCAGGTGGCGGTACCCAGGTTCATCACCGAAGCAAGCAACCACCTCAAAGGTGTTCACCTGGAACCAGCACCAGCAAGTTTCCTCCTGGCTGTGCCTCCTGGACTTAAAGGAAACAGGCGCTCCTCTGGATATTTCGTACACCTGCCTCAAGGAAAATCTGGTGATGAGTTAGAAAGCAGGGGAAATTTCTGAACAAATGGCACACTAAAATACAGAGCAAATTGTGAAGGACTCTCAGAAGACTCCATCTAGCAGTTCTTAAAATGCTGCATTTTTATATAAATCTTCAACTTAAAATAGCCCAATGTAAGTAAAAAAAAAAAAATAAAAAAAAAATCCGGCCAGGAGCTATTAAAAGACCATTCCTGTTCCCGTTTCCGTAACGTCCTCCATCCCCTCACTACCACATCACCCAGTCTTATCTCTGCCTCTTATGCTTGTAAAAATGTATGCAAACAGTAACGGAACAAGTGACTAGGAGATTACAAAATCCAATCTTTTTGCTCTAGTACAAATTTCCAATACACCAAAACACCCACCTATGCTATCTTACTCACTGCAGGAAACCCCACGTGTTAGCTGCTACAAAATGTGTTTAAAAAGACAAACTTACACCTCTAAACACGCTTACACAAACACACACCACTACACATCGTACAATGTTCAAGACTAAGAGATCAATAATTACAATCAGAAGGTTCTGCTCTACCACCCCACTATGCTTTACAAGAAATAAACTTCTAATATTATCTAATGTTCCAGGTACTATATTTCTACTGAAATCTCTGCACTTACTAAGCCATCAACACAACAACAGATACTCAATGCTTCATTTTCACTGCAGAATAAAACAAGAGGGAAAAGTGTGAGCGGCATAAATCAACACTGGAGGCAATAACGAAGGACAAAAGACCGTGAGAACTCACCTTGTCCTGTGCCAGAGTCCCAAACTGGTATTTTCCTCGCCACTGAAATATTTCACCTAAGAAATGCTTTTTTTTATTCTTTCATGTATTCTTCTCTTCTGTGCCTTTATTTCTCTGGGCATTGCCAAATAACGCCTTCTGAAAACCGACACATCTTGGGGGCTCGTTACAGGAGCTCTGAGGAACTCAAGTTTTTTAATCTTTCAAATGAAACAGCCAACAGCTGTCATTATTGTCAAAATACCACCAGTATAAAAATACATACATACATGCATTCTGAGCAGAGTGCAACTTAATGTAAATTCGGCAGCATGCCCTTCCCTCCTCAGGTTAAACAGGAAAATAAATGAAGAAAATCCCTTTGTAGTTGCAGAACATGCACATGGTATACTAAGATTATCACTGGCTAAGAGGAAGGAAATTTTTCAGGAGCCACTTGTTAAACTACTGAAAGTGTATTACTCATTAGGACTTGTGGCCTCTTAAAACAGCCACTAATTTCTGAGTAGCATCCTGTACTTCATGGCACAGAAGACTGGCACTGCCGCACTTGGAAAGAAATCTGTATTTTGGAGTTTGTACTTTATTACACACCAAAACAAGGTTTATGGTGTCTAATTTAGGGCCAGATAAGGTCCAGAAAATAGTAAAACTTTTCATTCTAATATACTTTGAATTCTACATTAGCAAGAATATGATTTAAATACAGATTTACATTAAGTAGCAAGGCCCACAGAAAAAGAATATTAAAAAAATCAGAAGATCTCTTTGAAGAACCATTTTAGTTTTCCTTTATGAGCAGACAAAAAAGATTTTTATTAAATGCCTCATGAAGAAGTGTGGCCTTGGTTTCAAGCTTTCAATGAACTAAAACAATAGAGAAAATTAACAGAAGATGTCTATAGGATTTTTTAAATCTCTTTTGCTAAAGTTGGAGCTGCATTTATTCTTAGTGTTATCTGCAGATCCTATTCTGGCTAAAGAAAAAAGAAATGAGAATCAACTCTCTTCAGTATATTGATTACATTTGTTTATATAAAAGTCTGACGAAAAGGGTTTGAAATGACTCCCTTCAACATTTTTTTTTATGTTTTAGAAAGTAAATGATATGCAAAAAATATAAAAACGTGCTTAGAGAGAGGATTTTGGAAGGCAGACGGAAATAAAGGACTCCTCTATCAGCAGGACTATACCACGTACCGCTGGCACTGGCTGCTGTGCTGGTAAACTCCATTTCAATGTTATTTGCATATGTGCTTCAAGGACCTCAATACGTTTTCCTAGCTGCAGGGTTTTTTTAATCTTTTTTTCTTCACTGAAGCTGGCAGCACAGCTGTTCATTCAAGAATGGCCACGCTGACCAACCTGGGGAACAGCTTTTCTGAAGGCAGAACCCCCAAAGGCAAATTCATGATTGCTCCACCAGCACAAGAGGGATTTCCATTCAAAAAAATCAGCGGGTATTTCCACTTTTTCTTAACAGCTGGGACTTGAGTGACATTACAAATATGACTTAGAGGAAAATAAAATATTGTGGTGTACAGTACTAAGCTTGCAGCATTATTTAAGAAACAAAAACTTACCTTTAGAGCAACTCACAGTCTGAGTCTGCCTTGTTTGAACAAAGCCACGATGGCCAGAGAGCCATACATGGGTTAACAGCTCCGATACGAGGTCATTGTTTGCCTCCATCTTTTGTTATGAAATAAGAGGGGGTGATGTTTGAACATCCCATTCACTCCCATCTTCTCCTGGAATGCGTTTTTATGCAAATCGAGTTTTGTTCAACATGCTCCCTGTTCATGCAGTGAACAATGTTCCCTGTCATCAAACACCAAAGCATAAAATTCCATCACAGGCAGAAATGCTGGTCGTTAAGCATCTCCAACCCCAGTGCAGCCACAAATAACTTCAGGAGTTACGTGCCGGGAGCACGCAGCAAACCTAGGCAGTGGGAGCTGTGCCTTGGGGTTCAAACAGCCGCTGGGTCCATCGCCCTGCTGCACGGCCCACAGCCCACTGAGAAAGCAAGTAGAGCCCTTCGAGGGTCTTCTCAGAAGTATGTTTTGGTACACGAGGTTGTGCCTGAGCAGAAGCTGCGTTACTCGAGTCAACAACATGAAATGTCCAAGTTTGAAAGCTGCATACACAAAGCTTCCTCATGAGCACAAATTGTTGAACTTGCTGTTAAACTACCACTGTAAAAGAGTAATTTGTTGTACTGTGCACCCTGTACAATAGACTTATACCTTCCTTTGCCAAAATGATTTGTATTCGTATCTGATTCTTAGGAATTTATTGCTTTGAAAAAAGAATGAGGCCTCGCTACCCTGGAGGCAGCAGTCCTTACAGAAGAACCCCAAACACAAGTGCAGTCTGGTACAGTAAGTGAAATCAGAACCAACTGCAGACATTAATAAAGCCAGGTCCTGTCCCAGTGAGGCAGCAGAACACTGCTTATTCAGATTCATTACTATTGGTTTGCCTTGCAGCACTGCGCCTTGAGACCTCCACCAAGAGCTCAGGTTCTCTGGGGACTATCCAAACACACAGGAACAGTCACCGAGACAAGAAACTATCTGAAGAAAGAAGGTGGACAACTGGAAGGAAGAGAAAAGCCTTATCTCAATTTAAGGAACGCAGAGCTTCCCCGGGGGGACAGCACACAAAGGTTAATCCTATCCCAATCCCTCCAATGACTTCACATCCAGAATGATGCTTTCTTAAAGTGAAATCAAGAAGGATGAATCTCAGAGTAGCTACGGCAGAACAATGACAAATTTTCTGGATGACAATAACTGATAATTGCTCCTGACGCTTGTTACAGGCTACCAGAAGTCTTCCAGCCACAATTACACTCAGCATCACGGCAGTGCAGTGCACCTTCGGAAAAAGTGAGACACACTGATTGTAATTTCTGGTAAACGAGCAGCTGAATTAGCAAATTTCCATCACAGTTAGTACTTCTGGCAAATCCCTATCCTCAAAGATCAACCAAAAGCACTGAGAATGTGGGAAATGAATCATTAAATCATCATAAAGTGAGCCCTCCAGAACTGCTGGATCCCAGGATGTGCTCTGGGTATTGCCCATCAGCTGTGCTTAGACAACTCAGTATCAAGGGCTGCTACCTTTCAGGTATTAATTGAAAAGAAAGGGAAAACATTATGTTTTCAGAAGAAGAGCATCATTAATCACCCTGCTCTTGGATGGATGACCACTAAGATATGCAGTATGTACCACAGCTTCACTCCCATATCCTGACCTCCTGAAACTCCAGATTTCAAAATCAGCATACACATGTTGGTATAGATGAAAGATATCACTGATAAACCAAGTAGGTGACGTCAAGATATTGTTTCTATCGGAGTGCTTATTCTGTAATTTTGGGGAAGAAATCAAAGCCGTCAGTCCCAGGCTGTAACACATCTCAGATTTTAAATACCCACCCTTACTACAGCCCCTAGGATATTCTGGCTCCCTCAGCCTTCTTCCCCAGCAGATCTTCTTAGCCATGTCTGTCTATCCTCCACCTTTTCTTATCTTTTTTTTTTTTCTTCTGTCTTGGCTGATCAGTATTACACATTCAAGAGAGTTTTTTCAGCAGGGGGGTGGGCTGCTGCCTCTTTGTGTGCACACTCATGGTCAGCAGTAGCCTGCGAACCGTACTGTTTGCTTGAGTAGCTGTGAAGACATGACCACACCTATAGCAGTCTGAGATTTCATTGTGCGTCCCTTTATCAAGCACACCAGGGCAGAGGCACGTTCCATATTAAAGCCCACATCCTTAAGGCCATCCAAAACAGCCAAAAACTTACATTTAGTATGAGATTCTAGCTGCAGTCACCCTCCCAAGCGTAGCACTGAGACACTCCTTTGCCTCTTTCATATCCAACTTCTGGATGCCAAGGTATATAATGACACTAACGCTTATCTGTTTCTCATCGTGGTTTAGAGAACTGACTACTTTTTCCAACATCTAGAAAAGAGCGAGCTGGACCAGCACAGTGTTACCGCGTGACAGTCCTTAACTTCATCGTGTAGCCAAATGGTGCTGTGAATTTAAAGGCAGCGAGGTGTCCAGCTCCTCCTCCTCCTGTCGCACCACCCCATGTCTGGGGTGCTCTCGCCCACTCCCCGCGCCGCCCAGGCCCGGGGCAGCAGCTCTGCCAAGTGCCAGCACAGGGGCCTCCTGGCCCGGGCCCTCTCCACAGCCACGGGGCGAGCGCTCCTGAGCCTTTGTATTTCTGACTTGCCTTCTAATTCCTTCATTTTCACACTGAAAATAAACATTCACCTCCCCCTGATTTGTGTGCTTAACCGTCTCCAGTTCAACCCAAACTGAAACAGACACACAAACATGTGTGCCCCGTGTCTGCTGCCACAGGATCTGTCCCTTCCCATCACCCAGCTCTCGGAGCGCAGAAGTGCTGTTTTACGCTTGTTCTGCACTGGTGCATCCCAGCTCCCACCCAGCTCATCCCAGCCCTCCCCCCACACCTCTCCTCCTGTCTGATCCCCACGGACACCCCGCTTTTCCTGCTTTAAGGAACCCCTGCTTCCCTAGGGTTTCCCGCGCCTCCCTCCCTGCGGTCCCTGGCGCCGCCACAGCCTGACTCCCATCTTCGCCTCTCCTCATCTTCTCTCTCCCATGGCAACTACGCAACCATAGTTTTTCCAGTGAATAGCCTTGCTAGCACAATGCAAAATGCCGACCACTTTGCAGGCTTTCCTCATCAATCTAGTGGTTATCTGTTGAGAACATCTAAAACACCTTAGCTAGCACGAGATTCAGGATTAGGGCAATAAAATAAAACCAGGATTTTATTAAACAAAGTATCTCAGTTGCACTGATGGCTGTTTAATGATAATTCACATTCAAAAGGTACCGCTTCGCACACGAAGGGAAATATGCTTCTCCCTCAACAGCCAAAATATTATTTGAGGAATGAGAGGTCCCTAAAGCAAGGACAGTGATCTCGGCTGCCCCACAGGAGGGGTCCGGAGAAGGTGGCAGGCTGTTGCACAAGTCTAAAAACATAATCCCCCTCACCAACGTGAACTGAAGCTGTTGCTGCTGCTCTCTGTGTCTAGCAATGGAAGCAGGGTGGTCCAGGGGGCACTTCCACCAGCCACCTGTGATGTGCCCGAGGGCGTTCCATGCCAGCGGGCTGCGGGAACCACTGCCAGCTCCCCAGCTCCTCCAGTCCCTGCTGCCACCATCAAAAATCCTGGTTTAAAACAGCAGCCAACTTCCCACCCTTTCCTCCCCCTTCCTCTGGGAAACAGGGAAGGGTACCACAGGACACCTCAGATAGTAGCAGAGACCTGTTTGGAAAAGGAAATCTCCTCCCAGGAGACACAAGCACAGGTTCCATGCTGTCCCCATGTCCCAAGGGACAGTGCAGACAGACCCTGGGCCACTACTGGACCCTGCTTTCTATGTCAGAACACCCACCGCAGCGGCGTTTCATGAGCCCAGCATGACATTTGCACTGAAAAATACCGCAATTCCATCACAGTTTGGTAGGAAGCTCACCTCAAACAGAAATGCCATTTAATATGTACAGAATGGTGTTTTAACTCGACTTGACTTGTCCAGTATTTTATCAAGAGCATGACTGTAAAGCCTGGAATGAGGAAAAAGAAGTAACTGCATGTTTTCCTAAAATTTTACAGACTGAAGTCTAATGTACTGGATATATTGTCTATTATCAGTAAGACATACAAGTAATATACATGATTTCAGCATCTGGAAGGTAAGTAAATTCGAAAGCCTTAATGAAAAATATATTATGAGATAAAGACACACGTGCCATGAATTGGTTTAGAATACAACTGGGAAGCACCATAACATCACGGGGTGTAATTTGAACTGTCTTCTAGTGAACAGGCAATAGTAGAACTTCTCTAAATGTAACAAAAAACATTTTGGGAACTAATAAAAAATAGGAGGCTGATGGCCCTGGGGTGCCGCTCTCTGAAGGAGAAACATCTCGGTATCAAATAATAAGGGTACAACTTCACAGCGTAAGAAGCTGCAGACGGCTGGACTCAGACACACCGCAGTGGCACAACAGCAACAGAGCTTTTCCAGGCTCCCAGTGGCCTCAGCTTTAGCCTGGAGGAAAAGCTATTTTTCCTTTTCCTTCAGGGAAAACACTTTTAATTTTCTTGTTCATTCAGTTCTTGGCCTCTGACAGGGGAGTCAAAAGGGTGGCAGTTGCCGAAGTCACTTATTGATTTTCTCGGTTAATTTATGAATGCCAGACATGCAAGGGCCTGTCTTCAAAATTTAACACTTGGTATTTTACACCATTAAGTAAATTGCCAGGAAGATTTGTTGCTTTCCACCTCTGCAACTTTCACATAACGAGCGAGTTGTCCTCGCAGAAAGCTCATCAAACTTTGGCTTTCACAGAAAGCTCTCAAATTTATGGTCCCTCTGCTAAAGCTGTACGTGGAAGTTCCCCGCCTTCTCTGCTTCGAGGAGGCTTTCTTCTGTGGTCTCTGTTGGCCCCCGTTCTTCTACCAGCACACGGGAAAGAAAGCTCTGCTTTAACTGAATTCCATGCAATAGGAACCAGAGGGAAAAGTAAAATGCGTAATACGAGATCAACAGGACAGTCTTCAAGGGCAATCCCATGTACAACGTGTTGCAGTAATCTAACGGAAGGTGACAGAAACCATGAATCACTCTGACAAGGTCTTGATTTCAGAGAAACATGGCAAATGCTTAAACGCAGACAGAAAAAAGCATACTCGATCATAAACTCTGCAAGGAAAGAGCTGAAAGCATTGCCAGACTGCATACCCTGAAAGAAACAAAGAGGACAAACCCCTTCAATAACTGGGAGCGCTACTGTCACTGCTCTTCTGGATATTCTTCCCTCATATTGTTAGCTCCATTAATTTTACTTTATCTCAAGGAAACCTCAGCTTTTTTACCTTTGATCCCGTACCGGATAAATACCAGGAAAGAGAGAATCAGATCACCTTGTCAGGATGAACGAGAGCATTCCCTCGCCTGCCACCTAACTAGAAATCCCAGCTCCTTTTCCATGTGGACCATTTAAAGCTCTTCACACAGAGAAGCTTAGAACGTGTGAGGTCCCCACCAGAGAGAGGGGTGTTACAGGTGAGCAAACCTGCAAATGCAAACAACTCCTGGTGCAAGCTATTTCATGGGGAAGTCTAGAATTGTTAGAAAGAGGCTTTTTTAAGGGATGATGTTTTGCTCTAACCGAATTATTTTTACTAAAATAAAAAAATGCAAAAAAAAAAAAAATGCAAAAAGATTTTGCTTATAAATGTGAGGGCTTTTAAATTTAAAAACTGCAATCAATATGAAATCATCTAAAAACACAAAAATACAAGAATCATAATATGTTAGCGAGGTTCTATATTCCTAGAATAGATTTCTCATTAAAAAATCAATATCTAATTTTCCTCTGAAATATAAGAAAAATGTACTGTGCGTTTAATCTCAAAGGCATTTACACACTTTTTACATTTACACTATCAGAATCAATTAACATAACTCTGTAATCCCCACCTCTGAGTGGAAACAGTTCCTTTCTACGAGTATAATGAAAAAAAAACGCTTTTTGTAGAAAACAAAATACACCATGGAAACTGCAGGAAATTAGGGAGATGCACAACACAAAGTAATTTTTAAAAATACAGATACGCTTATGAACAGTGACAAATGGCTTTTTTTTCCCCCCAGAAACGTAGGTAGCTACGTCTTGGTTTCACTTTTCTGAGGTTTACTTTCTAGGCAGAGCTGGGGGAGCAGGTGAGCAGCTACCAAATGCACTGGAAGAAAACGTGCTTCTTCCTGCAAAACTGTGCAAGACCGATGTGTTCGACCCACACAGACTGCACAACACGCGTGTCTCGCTGCAGCTCAGACGTGCTGCCGGTGACACGTGTTCCCAGCGGAGTTACTGGAGTCATAGAATCATAGAATCATAGAATGGTCAGAGTTGGAAGGGACCTTAAAGATCATCAAGTTCCACCCCCCCTGCCCTGGGCAGGGACACCTCTCCCTACAGCAGGTTGCTCAAAGCCCCATCCAGCCTGGCCTTAAACACTTCCCCGCAGCGTACAACGTTCTGCTGGTCCATGACACCAACCTCTCCAACCGTGCCGCCTGTCCCCACGGCATGACTGCAGGCACAACTCTTCCCAATTTTCAGCTCCTGATCCAATCTCACCACCCTGCTCTGCATATTCCAAGCAATGCTCAGCAACATAATGTTGCGATTACAGTCCACACAACAACTTGTACCTAGCCCTGTACAGCCTGGTTCCAGACTCAGGCACAAGCACACGTACACATAGAATATCTCGTGCAATTCTCATCCATAAAGTGCAAAGCCATTACCCTGAGAGTCTGCAGGTGGCATCCAGGGCCAAAATCAATAGAGGTAAACTAAGACGATTCTCGTAAATTCTGTCCTCTCTCCTCAACTGCCGAGCCTCACGCTCCGTGCGCTCCATCAACCAGCTGCCGTCCTCTTCTACACCTGGAGCTACAAACCCAGAGCCCGCAGGACGTTAAACTGTGCAGCTGACGCTCATCATGCAACGTCACAAATTGTGCAATGAATAACAGTACCAAGGAGATGTGTCACCTGAAGTAACTGAACTACTCATAGATTCCTCATGTCCCTTCATTGCTCGAGTTTTCACATCATGCTTCTATCTACACCCATGCAATTTCATTTAATCAGGACAAAATTCAGCCGCCTGATGTCAAACGTCAAAATGATTCTAAAGTTAATACTGCAAATATGCAAAAGTGCAACCAGTTTATTTTGGAATAACTTCATATAAAAGGCTAACTTAAAAGCTAGAGAATAATGAATGCAAATGAAAAACGAGTGCTTTCTTAATACATGCAAGCACTAAAGAAAATCTCTAAAGACAAGACAGCAGAAAGCTCAGACAGCTACGATGTCCGCTTCTGCACAGGTCTTGATGCTTCTTCCAAGACCAATGGAAGCATCAAAAGAGAACAGTTCTACCGACAGAGAGTGGCTCCAAACACAACTAAACCTATCAGTCATCCAGTTAAAAATGCCCTTGTGATACATAAACTCTTTCTTGTCATTTCTCTCCACAGTCCTGTTAATAATCACTTCATCTGTGGAAACTTCCACATGATTAATACATACTGATGCAAACAGCACACAGTTAGATCTTTGGGTTGTTTGCCAAGTACGGGACTGTAGGTTTGCTAAATATCTGGAAAGAGTGCGATCTATAAATATCATTATTACAAAATCCTAGTTTATTGATGATTGTGAAGTACATTCAACAGTACATTCAAAGACTGTAGAATTAATATACATTTTACAAAAATGTAGGCAAAATAATCATAAGCAGTGACTACAAAATCTACAAAGCTTGCTAGGCTCAGAGGCCAAACTATGTTCGTAAAAAAAAACCTAGCATCTTTTATTAGACCTGATAATATGAGATGTAGACAGACTTTTGTGTATAGAATTTCTTTGTTTGATCAATTCAGAGTATGTATTATTTGGTAATGGACAGAAACACCTGAGAAGACACTTCACACTTTGGTCATTGAAGCGTGTGAACTTCCATCAGCAGTTCCCTGGACAAACAGAGCGGTCAGCTTCTTGTCAGAGGAGTAGCAGACTTTTTCTTTGGCACATAACAGTGCTTACACCAAAGCTGTGTGCTTGGGCTGCATTGCATTCACCAGTGACATCCTGATAAACAGCACATAATGAAGTTTAAAAAAAATAAGTCTCAATGAAGGACTTTAAAGTAAGTAACTGTATTTTGATGCAAGGCCTTGAAGCCACTGTTCCAACTAGAATTTGGTGTTCATCTAAAGCCCCAAATACAGGGAAAATTATTCTTTGGTCACAACCCAGACCCTCAAAATGTGAAACAGTTAATTTGCTGGATCCACCACGGTCATCATTAAAAAGTGTAGCTCTAGCTGCTAGGTTCACCCCAATCAAAGAGCAACTCTCAGGGCATACAATGATCTTCAGCAATTCCAAGAGGGCTTAATACAGGAAAGACCAACTGAAAAATTAGGAGATTTCAAAAACTACCTGGTTTTATTACAGATATCTGGAAAAAACCCATACACAGACAGACATGCTCCCCTATCTTCAACAGCATTAACAATGCTTATCATAAGCAAAGTGCACAAAGTCCTGGCACTGGAAACAAGACACATCTGATGAGCACAAACTCAGAAATGAGTGCCAAAATAGATATTCTAATTCAATCTAGAACTGTCTGGAAACAGCTATTCATTGTGGTGTGTCTCTTCGTGCCTCTGAAGTGGCAAGAGTATGAATGGGTTTGTGTCTGTCATTATTCTCAAAATTGCAACTAGCTTTTCTTGCCTCTGTAACAGCGCCAGAAAATATATTTGGAACATGGCTTTCACGTTTAAAACTCTCTCTGGACACAAGTATCTCATATGCAATCAAATTTTGAGGATGATTACTTCAGCTATAAGTACAAAGAATTACAATTGCGCTGTGCAAATTGTCTTACCTCAGTAACCATCAGAGCAAACTGAGTGGTATTTTTTTCTGCCATTTATTGTGAAAACCAAAAATAACACTGACTAACATTTACTGCCTAGATTCCAAAACTAGGCAATACCAGAAACACTGCATAATATTTTACCATATTTGTGAACTATTAAAGAAGGGATAAAGCAGTTGTAACTCTTGACAGACGCAGAGATCCGATCTACTCTCTGCATCCTTGCAGAGCCAACATATTTGTCTGATTGGGGTAAATCCTACCACCCTCATCAGGTGTAAATCATTCCAGCAACTGTAAATTATATGCATGTATCTCCAAAAAGCAGAATGAAAGCACTCCACGTTATGAACCGATTGCGTAAGATCTTCTTATATGTCTTATCACTACTGGGAATTAAAGTCAAACTGTAGGCACTGAAAGTTTTTCCCCAGAACACAACTGCACACCAGCATCTGCTACTTCAAACCCGTAGGCCCAGGGGAGAAGATAAATGTAGCGGGCACCAGTGGGGAGAGTGAAGGACAAGGTAAAATTGGCTAGAAATTATAACTGGCTCTAACTGTTGGCAACCAAAAACTAAAATTTCAATTTTCTCACTTTCCACTTTCAGTAATGCCTGCATCCCAACAAGCCTGAACACAAGGGCAGACATTTTTAAATGGCCTTTTCTCAAGGTATTGAGTTCAAGTCTTAAAATGCTTAGTAATCGCCTGATGGAGGAAGCACGCTCTATCTTTGTTAGTTGCTTTCCTGTATCCAAGGATGCAAAAACTTCTTTACACAAATCTTCAGAAGTAAAATGGCATTGACAAGGCTGAGAATTTCACATCTCTCTTAATGTTGTTTTCCCTCTGCTATTTTCCAGAAAAACAAACAGCGGGAGGATACCCTGCCCCTCTAGAGAAGAGGTCACTTCTGCATAATTCCTTCTAAGATCTGGGTTTATAACAGTTCTGCACTTTGAGAAGTTCCTGCCCAGAGATCATGTTCTTTCACCCCGTCTTTGTCTTCACCCTTCTGCTGGGCACTGATAATGCCCGTGCAGTCTGCCCTCGCAGACTTCTGAGTCAGAAAGTGTTAGTGCAAGGTCAGACAAAGCCAGGCACAAAGCTTTGGAGGCTTCTTGTATTGAGTGGAGGATTGTGTGGAGATGCAGACACAGAAATAATACCCTGTGCGTTTCAATAAAACCACTGAAACTGGGGCCAGAAAAGAGCTCTGGACAAGAGTCTGTACTTCAGACTTTCCAAAATTTCAATATATGCAGATCTGAAGCCCACATCTAGAACACGGCGGGGATGCTAATTACTGCCTGTCGTCCCGTCACCTCCTGTTCTTCTATGGCTTTTGAGAGAATGCCTATGAATCTCTCCCAGAGAGAGACGTGATGGTTTCAAACCGAAGCAAACGGCTCTGCCGACCTCCAGAGCAAGCAGAGAGAGCATTGGGTTGTCCACCATCCTGCTCCCTGTACCAGGCCCCTGCTCCCGGCCGTCACACTGCCATCGTGATGCCAGCAGGAATCCGCAGAGCATGGTACAGGAAGGAGCAGGGAAGACAGAGCAGCACAGACCCAGAGGAGGGGGACACGGCCTCTTTAGGCTGCCCTGATCTCTTCTGCTTCTCCCAGAACCCACACAGTCTGCTCAAAGCAACACCGCAAATTCCCTTGGATCCATAATCATACGACCATCATGTGAAGAATACAGTAGTTTAACCAGTAATGCTCCCCACAGTTTTGTGCCGTAAGAAGTACTGGAAAGGCAAAGTACTCGTACTGTTCTAGAGACTTTTATTGCTATGGGGACATCCAGAACAAACAAGAAACGCTGCACCCTTTCCAGCCCCCATGGTTCATGAGGCAGGCTGCACCCACCATCCCACAGCCCCAGGACCAAGGTGTCCTGGGGTGCAAGCACAGACCAGCTTCCCAGGGACACAGTAGATTTGCACCTGGGTGTTAGAGGGAAACATTTCTCCACCAGGTGGTTTTAAATGAAAACTGGTGGCTGTTTTGCTGAGACATTCGGATAACCAGAAACACTTGCTCTGGAGATAATAGGAAGGGATGGTGACAATATATGACTCTCCTAATATAACTCTGCCATCTAAATAGCACCACTGTATATTTGTGACAAACATCTACAAAATCGCAGAGGTAATTCTTCTCTCAAAATCCAGTCTTATAAAGGTTACTCCCTGGAAAGACGCGCCTCTCTTGTTCCAAAAAGGAAGTGAGCACTCAGCATATAGAAAAGGCGACACTTTCAGAAAATCTAGTGGCTCTCTGCAAGAGTCGAATCATAATCCACATGAAAACTATTTGCTGTGACATAATTTTTGAAAACCAACGGTATAGCTGAAGTGAGTATACAAGTTTGTAAGTCTCCCAATGTATTTTCTGGCTAATTCTGTTAATTTCTGGCTCTTCAAATAAAGAACAAAAAAAAATATTTAAAAATTACAATTTCTGAGACCAATGGAGAGCCTACACTGTTATTCTCATTATTTGAAAGAACTGCTGCAAGGAAATAAAAGTTTAACTTTGGGTATCACAAACCTTTGAAGATAATATAAAGTAATTTCAAGTTGAATTCACAAAGCATAGTTTTTGACCTCTTCTAAAACTTGTATTTAAAGCGTCCTAAATTCATTAAGTAAAACTGCTGAAGAATCCCATAATCTCACAGAAAAAGAAGTATCTGTCCAGAATTCAGAAGTGATAATGCAAAACAAGAGAAGAAAAAAAAAGGGG
>VXBW01004049.1:527123-609223 GCA_013400375.1 Thinocorus orbignyianus
CCGGGAGGAGGGGGCAGCTCGGGGCCGGCGAGGCGGAGTCCGAGCTGCCGCCTGGCCTCGGGCGGGGGGCAGCGGGGGCTGCCGCTGCCGGCCCTGGGAGTCCCGCCTCGGCCGCAGGCCCCCCGCCTTGATCCAGCGCTGTCACCGCCCGAGCCCCCTCCCGCGGGGTCCCGTGTCCCGGCACTCTCTTCCTCAGGCTTCCCACGCCCGGGCGGTGGCAGCCGTGCCGCGGCGTGTCCCCCGCTCCCCTGGCGGGGGTGAGAGCTCGGAACTCATCTATCCATCACACCCGTTTTTTCCACCAAAATCGGCCACAAAACGCACCGCGGTGCCAGCCGAGCAGCTGAGGGGCTGCCCGCAAGGAGACAAAGCATCGCTTCCAGGCAGAGGTGGCTCCGCTGGCAGTTTCCTCCCTACCAGCTCCCAGCAACTGGATTTCGGGGAGCTGGTGAGGGACCCAACAGCCATTCCCTCCGGGAGATCATCTGCACGCCATCCACCAGCTGGGAACTAACGCCTAGAGCTCCAAGAGGTCCTTCGCCCAAACCTGAATGACGTTTCCCAGGCTGTTTAAAAATGCAAAGCTGAAATATAGAGAAAACTGCACTTTCAAATGAAACGCAAACTACCGCTAGCACATGCTGACACTTCAGACCTCTCAACCTCTCAGTCATGCTTCTGCCACGGTCGCAGCATGGAAACAGCTCTGGTTTCTAGAGAGATCGTCTGAAGGGCACAAACCAAAGGGAAAAAAAATTATAAAAATCTATGCTGGCAGCATTCAATGCTTCTTACTGCCAAACTTGCCAGGTTTGGAATAGGGAGAGGGACCAGCTTCCAGCCAGCCACGCTAATACCTCTCACACAAATTCTGAGAGCTGTGAACCTTGCTGACCCTTTGAATTTGAGAGGAATTACTGTGGCCATCTGCTTGTGTGTCCCCCCACCCCCAAGAGATTTTATGCAGGACACAAGCTGATAACAAAAATGACAAAGAAAAAAATAAGCATTACTATGATCAACCAGAATTTTTGTGTGGTAATGTCCAAGTTCAGAAAGTGAAGTCTCTCAACTCTTCCAGTACATGAAGAAAACTGGAACTTGAATGACCGACAGATGGCTCAGAAGAGATTAAAGCGGTGTTCATAAGCAAAGCACTATGAAGGGCTGGTAAATATCATCGTGTCACAGTCAGTTAAAGACACGGACCCTCCGCTAACTCAGAAAGTTACTTGTCCCAGGGCCTGGCCACATTATTACTGCTAGATGTAATCCTTCTAGCTAAGTACTAACAAATCAATAAAATCACTTGCTGCCACCTGCAAAGGGCGGGGAAGAGGGGAAGACAGCCTTCGTGTTACAGGCTGGTGCTAAAGAATTTATTCGTTCATTATCAGCAGGCAAGAGTATGCCAGCCACCTCAACTGAAGGAAGCAAGACTGAAACCTAATAAGATGCTGAGAAGAGGTGAGATACCACCATATGTTTAGTAGCAGACACAATTAAAACATAGCATGACTGGAATGGTAATACTAGGCACCATAATTATGGTGTCCAGGTGTTATAGCTGTCCAGGCATTGTAGGTATCCACAGGTAGTCCACACACCTTCAGGGAATTCAGGCCTGCCAAGTAAAAGATATAACTCAAGTAATCACAAGAACTAATTCACTAGAGCAGTGGCCCTGGTGTTGAAAAGCCACTGCTTTGAGCCCAACCTGAAAAAAAAAATATTAAAGGTCTAAGACTGGAAGACCCAAGTGTCTCCAAGATAATTTTATGAAGAAATTATTACATGAGGTTGTTATCCTACTCACCTTTCTGCTCGTTAGTTACTGACACAGTCACACATATGTCCATTCCATATTACTGTGCCAGGTGCTGTATCCTGGGCCAAGCACATGGATTCTTACTGCTGTCTGTGAAACACAAAACGAATACAAAGAGTATGAGGGGATTTTACACACAGCTTCTTATAACTTAAAAAAGAAAGCAGAAAGCAGAGGAATGGTTAAAAAAGTTATGGAAGCTGGAGTGTGGACTTGCACCAAGCTGATACACTCTGAATATAACTGTGCTGCTGAAAAGCATAGAATCAGTTAAGCTGGAAGGGACCTCTGGAGGTCATCTGGTCCAGCCTCCCTGGTCAAGCAGGGTCAGGTAGAGCAGGTTGCCCAGGACTGCATCCAGTTGGCCTTTGAGTATCTCCAGGGATGGAGACTCCACAGCTTCTCCAGGAAACCTGTGCCAGTGTTCAGTCGCCCTCACAGTGAAAGTGTGTCCTCTTGTTCAGACGAGATGCCCCGTGTTCCAGTTTGTGCCCACTGCCTCTTGTCCTCTCCCTGGGCACCACTGAAAACAGCCTGGCTCAGTCTTGCTTACCCCCTGCCCGGCAGATAAGATGCCCACATTGATAAGATTCCCCCTGAGCCTCCTGTTCTCTAGTCCCATCTCTCAGCCTTTCCTCATATGACATGCTCCAATCCCTCAACTAACTTCATTGCCCTTCTTGATCTGCTCCAGTATGTCCACATCTGTCTTGTGCTGGGCAGCCATGAACTTAGCACTCCAGGTGTGGTTTCACCAGTGCCACATGGATGGGAAGGTTCACCTCTCAACCTTCTGGCAATGCTTTTCCTAACGCCTACAAAGTCTTAGGCACAGCAAGTTATTTTACATTATTTTTGCACAAAGACAGTAGAATTTACTAGAGAGAAATATAGAAGAAAACATAAAAGTCACCTCATTTTTTTACTGAGCTACATGAAGTGACTCAGCTCCTACTGTCAGTACTTCAAACCTTTAGCAGTCGTTTTGATTTGCTTGCATTTGCTTTGTAAAGATGAAGTATCTGGCATTGTCACCCAACCACAATGCATGGAAAGCCCAATCTAGTTCAATACATTATATCCCAAAGCTGGAATGATACGTGAGAGCCTTGAAGAGAATTTCATTGCCTGGTTAGAAAGAATGCCCCCTGCTTAGTAATATCCGAAGTCTTGCCACTGACAGGCGTCCTATTAACTCCGTTTCTCTGAAATCCTGTCTAGGGAAGACTGCTGTGAATTCTAGAAATGGAATATCACTCTGGCTATTGTAACAGACCAGGTAAATTACTTTCCTAAGCTTGAGAGGCCAATCATTATAACGGAATCGGTGATCTTTTCTTCTCAGTTCATAACAACAGATATCCACATATGCTCTGTGCATGACAGATGCATATTTCTTTATGATTCTAGACCTTCCTTCAGTCTTAGGGACTTCCCTTCTTCCCTATGTCTTCCCTTCAGATTGTCCAAAGGCCACATTCTGAATTTTCCAATTCCACCACCACTCCCTTTTCAAGCTCCTTCCGCTAGCCTAGCTGTGGGCAGTCATGATTGCCCGTTTTCTTGCTTGAGGCAAACTGAAAGAGGAAACTTGAAAACAAACAATTCAGGGTGTTTTCCTGTGGGTTCTGTCCCCAGAAGAGTGGTGCTCTCTTTCAGACTCCTGGAAGGCTGGGGACAGTGAAAGCTATGGAGGAGTTTTCGGTCTGAAACAAAAGGGGTTTGCTGTTTGAGGGACAGTCACGAAGGGCTCAAAGTAATTCCTCTCAACAGGTTAGCAAAGGTGGGACACCGTGACTTCTCTCTCACTCAAGAAGGGGAAGAAAATTTAAAACTTCAAAGACAGGCCAAATTTACATTAAAATATCTTTTATTACCTTATTCATGATTTTCAAGACCAGTTTTTGTTTTGGTCTCTGACTCACCGTTTCTCATTTCTTTAAGTTTGGTGGTACTGCAGTATTTTAAGAGAGAGAAGAAGGTCACAGCTAGCTCAGGCACGATAAGAAATGGAAACAGTCCTTTTCAAGGCAGACAAAAAGCACTGGCAGAAAGGGAGTTCGTTTCAGGTAGGGATTTCAGGGCCTGTTCTGGACAAGATCTGTTATTATGCATAATTTTATAATGATTCCCTACATCCTGCAGTGATTACTGTCTTTAAAACGCTCTCGGACAAAAGTCTTATTCTTTTCAATATATTTTATTTAAAAAACAAACCAAAAAGCCCTCCCACTTCTAAACAACAAGCTACCGGTCCATTGGCAGCAAACCTTATGGAGCCTGGTTTTGGATGATGACTTTGGATTATCTTGTGTCAAATAATGCAGCTGAGTTCACACTTCCACCTGCTCTTTAGTGGGCGCACAAATCAAAGCCTCCTCTGTCCAGTGGCTGATTTTCATCAAACCTGCAGGTGCTGGGTGTTTTCAGACCTCTCCCTTTTTGACAGGCTTCTTTGACATCAGTCAAGAGATACAGTTATTGCTGGAGGACTGACAGAGAAACAATGCTATTGCACAGCTTGGTTTCCCTAAAAAAAAAAAAAAAAAAAATTAAAACAAAAATTACAAACCCAGTCCCACCCCCATAGGTCTCTAATTTTTCCCTTCACTCTTCTCAGTTCCCTCCTGTTTAGCTGTGTATTTCTGGCATGGCAATTTCCAGAAAATCATCCCATCCTTCAGGTGCAGCTTGCCAGAAATGCATAAACAGGAACTGTCACCTTCCTCCTCCGTGACATGATGCTTCTGTATGTGCAGCTCCAGATCATACACCCTTTTGGGTGCAACAGTACATTTGCAAACTCCTCTCTGATTCGAATCTGTTATAAGCTGATTCTTATTTCAGCCTGACTACTTTCCAAATGTGTTTGTCAATAATTATTTTTATAACCTAGAAATACCAGCAAGTTTGAAAGTGCATCATTTTCCAAAGTACTTAGATCAGTTACCATTTTCTTCCTTTAATTAGAAAAAAAGTGTAAAAATGGTAGCACTGACACCACCCTCCACTGAAAAAGATCATCATCTACTTTTTGTTTATCA
This sequence comes from Thinocorus orbignyianus, assembly GCA_013400375.1. Taxonomy (NCBI): domain Eukaryota; kingdom Metazoa; phylum Chordata; class Aves; order Ciconiiformes; family Thinocoridae; genus Thinocorus; species Thinocorus orbignyianus. Next base: position 531,996 of record VXBW01004049.1, read on the forward strand.
TCTTCTGGACCTATTGTCTGAAGCTGATTGTGTAAGCAGGTCCAGCTCCTGCAGGTCAAGGGAAACCCTCTGTAAGGCCCCTGCATAGAAAGACCCTAAGTTTGTAACATCCTTTTACATCTGTTAGAAAGGCTGAGAAGTGTTATGGCTCAGACAGGAGAAACTGAAGCCCAACACTCTTAGTCAGCAATCTGGCAGCTGGAAAAGCAATGATTCAGTTCAAGCATTGAAATAACACAACATTTTATATAATTACAGACCGTATCTTTTGGGGGCAGGGAGGGGCTGCTCTTCAGGCCTGTTCCTGCACTGGAGGAGGGCTCACTGCAAGTTTTGCCTTGCAACCTCATGCCAGTTTTATGTATCTCTATTCATAAATTGGAAGATACTTTAAAAGTCAGCATTATTACCACAACAGGCAGGAAAGTTTTGACGGAACAGTTTGCCTTAAGAAATAGCAAGTCAAAGTTTGTAGGAAAAAAATACTTTTAATTACCAGATGGGTATAATCAGAAGCGAACAAACTTGAAGGCACACAAACCCTTTTAGGTTTGAAAAGAAACAGCAAATTTCAAGCTACGTATATCCGGGAAACAGTTGCTTTGAACTTAGGTTGTCTAGCTGATGAAAATAATAAAGCTAAGAGAAAATAGAGGGGATGTTTGTAAGCAGAGTGATGCATTTGTGGAAAACAGAAGGGAGTAGAAAGAAAGACAGAGAGATAATTATTACCTGTGGAAGAGGAATATGTCAGATGAAGTGCCAGAAAACCAGATGTCATAAAACCAATATGTGTGCTGAGTTAATGACTTTAAACAAAATGTAGTTTCATCAAAATGAAAGCATTCGTCAGAAACGTGTCAGCATCCACTCTATTGCTTAACTGAAGAAAAAATATTCTGTTTCTGTGGCACAGAATTTCTTCACTTTGATAGTATTGTTTTGGTTCATTTTGTCTGAACTTTATATTATACTAAATTCTTGAAAGAGCAACTGCTGATGAAAACAAATGTGATGTATATATTGTATTTAAGACGTTAAATACTTCAGTACAGCTGTATTAAAGAAAAGCATGACAAGCAATGTTGTGATAATCCCAAAACAGCATTTTGCACATTTTGGATTTTTGCTCTTTCAGTTTAGTAGCCTGAAGAACAGAAAAGCAGTACCACATGAGAGAGAACCCTATTCTCAGCCAGCTGCACTACCCATATAGTTGGGGAAGTCGAGGCACAGATCGATTTCAGGAAAGTGAGGCACAGACTGACTAAGTGACATGAATCAAGTCATCAAATGAGTCACTGGAAATGAGGAGAAAACAGTAAAGGGTCACATCCAGTTCCTGTGGTCTGACTATTCATCTGCCTCCCTCATCTTGGGTGCTCTTCCTATCAAGCTGAATAATCCGAGCAGTTACTTCCTTTGTTGTCCCTTAGTTGCTGTACCCGGAGTCTCAGCAAAGACCGAGTCCTGGTCGTGCACAGCAACGCAGAGTAAAACAGCTGAGCTTAAACAGGTGATTTGAAGTACTTTTTTCAAGACAGATCTGGGAAACGGCTGTTTCCTTTTCTCTATCAAATCAGCATTTTTGTTCCCAGAAAGGTGCAACGTTATATTCTTATTTATGTATTAAATATCTCTCTTTTATGTAATCAATCCTCTCTATTTGTTCTGAGCCTCTAGGTACACACGTGGGCTTTTTATGCATAAAAACCCAACAAACTGTAAAGAGGGAGAAAATTCAGAACTGTGGCACCTAAATCAGTGTGTTCCAGTTGAAAGCTTTGCCCTGAATAATCTTGTTTCAACATTCCAACAATACAATACAAATTTATGTAAAGTTCCATGTTTCCTAAATGAAAATCTTATGAAGAAGTTTGAAGTAAATAATTCACTGATGCCTGAAGATTACATTCCTAAAATTGCTTCCCAGTGGTCATTCAATAGTCACACCGAAGAATTACATCCTCAGATTAATTTGCACATCACCTTTGAAAGCTGAAAGGCCAAAAGAAAAGATGAAACTCTACCCAGGTTTTTTCCCCTTCTCAGGGTGTATGAGATTAGGTACTGAATGCATAAAAGAGAGGTCTGTGGTCTGAGAGTCAACTTTGAAAGGGCTATCCATGTAAGTGTAGTTTTGTGTTAAAAATAGAGTCAGAATTATATCTGCTGAAACATTTTTTGCAGTCAAGGCATAATTAGAGAAGATTTTTACAAGCATAAGAACGCCTTCGGTTACAGTCTATACTGTTGCCCTCTGGGCTACAGACAAAATCAAAGTGCCAGAACAGAAGATTATCAGGATGAGGAAAATGGCGTGGAATTAATGAATTTGAAATGAAGGTGAAAGCATTTGGGCTCAGTAGCGTAGTAGAGAAACAGAAGATGGAGCTCAGATGTTGATATTGGTAGGGTGAGAGGAGCAGGCTCCAGGGTCAAAACACAACAGCATAAGCTCTGCTGCGGTCCTGAAAGCAAAGGAATTGGATCAAAAACTACTGATGATGTGATTGAACAACTACCGATTACAGCTGATTTTCTTCTTCCTTTCTTCCTGATGGAATAAAGATAGCTAGTACTGCTGTAACAGTAGTGTACAAAATAGAGAGGAATGAGAAAAGTATATCATGCTACTGCTACAATAGAATTACATGTTTAGTTAGAGCTTGGGATCAAGCACAGAAATTGGACTGAAATGCCAGACCCAAAGAGGAAGACTACAAAATGAGACCAATACTACCAGCCTCCCAACCAGCAGCTGGGGTGGGATGAGTTAAGCTGTAAGAAGTCAGACAGTTGGCAAGGACAGCAAGGACTAGATCACTTCAGTTACTCCCATGTAGAAGAGGGAAACTTCACTCGGAGTCATAAACTGGGGAGGAAATCATCAACGATTCTTTCATGGATGAGCCAGCCAGCAGCCCCATAAGAGGAAATGCAGCCTTTGAAAAGATAATGGCAAAGATCTGTTTCAGAATTTCCTCTGGAAGCACAGCCCTCTAACAATAATCGTTACTTACATCCAGCATCCACGACACAAAGAAAGCAAAAGACCCAAAACTTAACTGCAGCTGTGCCATCAGTTGAGCAACAGAAAATGAAGTTACAGGTGGTGCAGAGGCTGAAGGGCACCAGGTGGAAGCACAACACTGAGTACTGTGTATCAGGAGAGGTTTGGAAACCAGCAAAAGGAGGATGGGGTGGTGAAGCCACATTGTTAGAATGAAGAAAGCACCATTTCTAAATGTGAAGTTGCATTCAAACTAAGTGAAAAGGATCATAAATTTGGGTAGATGAAATGTGAAAATACAGTCACACAGACCAAGAAAAGAATCAGAGAGTAGCTTCTTAAAGGAACTCAAATTAGTACTAAATTCTTCTGTTAAGACAGCAGCAGCAAAATACGTGTCAAGCATTTTGTAGCACTTCCTTAAGTGGAGCAGGAAAGGAGCAGTCAGAGAGGACAAGACCATCACAGAGAAACTAACCAGATTATTGGCATCCAGGTTCATTAGAGTAGAAATGAGAGACTGCAACACAAGCATCCTTTTTTAAGGGGAACTCAGCAAACTAACTGAAAATTGAAGCAACTTCAGAACAGATTATGATTCAAATAAATGGAATTAAAAGTAACAAATACAAAACACCAGGGCCGAGTGCTCTTCACCTAATAACTTAAAGAAGAAATAGGTGAGTTACTAAGGCCAATGTATATTCACACATCCTGATGACTATGATCTTGAAAAAACGAAGCATGGTTCTGCTTTGTGAACCTCTTGGAGTTCCCTGAAGTGGTCAACAAGTATGTGGTTCTGTGTGATCCTGTTGATCAAGATTACTGGGAATTCTGAAAGACCTTAACAATACCTCTCAAAAAAGTATACTGAACAGCCATGGGAGAAGAGGGAAAATACTGTCTTAAATGCATAGCATCATGTGATAATTTAGGTGTAAATGGAATTCTGGAGGTCATGTAATCCAACCTCTCGCTCAAAGTAATAACAGTTTACACCTTGGGGTCATGAGCAGTCAAACTCTGAATACCCTGAAGGACAAAACTCCCACAAGCTCTGGGGATGTCTTGGTGCAGTGTGAAGTCTTTCTTATTTCTAATCAGACTTTCCCTTGCAGCAGCTCATATCCGTTGCCTCTTCTCCTTTCATTGAGTACCTATAAGACTCTACCTCTGTGTTCTTTATAATCTCATTTTAAGAAGCCAGATAAATCAATTAGATTTCACTTTAGCTCTCTCTTCAAGCTGAACAAGCACAGCTAGAAGTAAAACACAATAGGAACTCATAGTCAAAATTCTCAGTACAGGAAAAGGAGTTTGACAAAATTCTGTGCTGGGACCCACATGCTCTAGCAGAGTCACAAATGGCCTGGAAGAGGGGATAAGCAGTGAGATTTCAAAGACTTCTGATAATACAGCTATCAATGTAATAAGGACAAGGGTTGAGCGTACAATTGCTTAAAGATCTTATGAGGCTTCATGACAGAGCCACAAAACGTTTTGTGAAATGCTGTTGGGAAGAACAATCTTAGCTTCATATATCAAATGGTGGACTCTGACCTGACCATTACCACTCAGAAGTGAAACAGACTTTGGGGTTAACATAAATAGTTCCAAGAAAGCACCATCTCAGTGCTCAGCAGCAGTGAAAAAATAAATTAAATGCCAGGAACTGTGAGGAAAAGAATAAAGAATAAGACAGAAAAGGCAATTACATCCCTGGATAAACGCACATTTCTTATATTTTGAATACTACCTGCAGTTCTGGTCTCCTCGTTTGAGAAAGGATACGTTAAAGAGATTCAGAGAAGGACATATTTGATTAAATAGCACAGAATGGCTTATGTACAATAAATGATTCAGTGGGCTGAGATTCTGCACAAAAAGGATGTTTTGTGGGGATGTGGTACAGATCTACGAAATCCTAAGTGGCATGACTGAAGTGGATAGAGATTGACTCTTCAGTGTCCCTTCCAGGGACAGTAGGAGTCATCAAATAAAGCTTGTGATGGTGTCGCGTACCAGACCTGTGGAAACCCTTGCAAAAGCCAATGTGAATGGAAAAAGTTTATGTAAGTTCAGGGGGAGAAGTACTTGGAAGAATGATTCATGAAGAGTTGCTAAATAAGCAAACTAAAAGGCTCAGGAATTCCTCTAAGCTTTAAGCAGTAAGGAGCTGGAAGAGTATGAGGGGAAACAACCCTGTACACTTACACAGTTCTCATTCTTCCCTAAATATCAACTTATGATCACTGTTAGAGAGCACTGGCTAGAAGGACCTTTGTTTTGAATCAGTATGGTCGTTCTTACGTTCTTACTACTTGACTTTTTCCTTTGTGCTTTTTAATCATCCTCAAAGTTAGTCACATATTTCACAGGCTATGCTGTTACCAAGCTGTCTTGCTTCATTCCAGTATTAGTTGAGGTGCAGCCTAGGGTCTAGCACATTCTATTGCTGTCCAAAATTAAGAAACACATATTTTATCATAACAAAACAACTTTTACTCCAACCGCAGAGTAAACCAGAACCAAACGATGGGTTTTCTAAGCGCTGCCTGCTCCTGTACACACTAGGAACAAAGTGATGTTCCATATATCATTAAATGCAATGTTTAATATGTCTTCTGCATGGACAGAATGAAAACAAAACCTTTGTTAGACTGGAGATAGATGAAATTTCCTCATTTTAAAAAGCTCAAACCAGTCCTGTAAAGCACGTTTGTTAAATTTTTATAGTGACCTGACCCAAGCCAGGTGCTCTGAAGAAAACCCCAGAGAAATCTACCAGCTGCTGCTGGTAGAAACTAACAAAATAGATGTCAGACTAAAAAGCTCTTTATAGTTTGCAGTGGAGGAGGGTTAAAAGGCATAGATAGATCTATGTCCTTTAACTGGTGCTACTATGGCACATATGTAGGCTGATGAGAGACTTCTATTAGAGAAAGCTTTGGTCAGCAAGCAGACGGCAAATACAAATTTCAGTTCTTTGGAAAGGATTGTTGCCGGCCTTCTCACCTTGTGTTAAGGAATCTATATTTTTTCCACTTTGATTTAAAAACCCACATTGTTTTCAGTCTAGTGGCTGCACCACAAAGGAAAAATCAAGAAACCAGAAGTCAAAGCTATTAGACTTCAAAATAAAATAACTTCTTTTGGAGGGCCAGAGATAGTAGTCAAAGCAAAGGTAAATCCATTTGTGCTGTCAGAGTTGGCAGGAAGTCTCAGCTGTCCTCAGAGAATTATTCTGAGACTCAGGGGCATCACAAACCAGAGAAGTGTTTGTGATAATGAACAGAAACCCAAGGAAATCATAGAGATTATACTAGAGCTCAGTATTAGTAACTGCTCACCACCATATCTTAATTTATGTAACTGCTCTTCAGCAAACCTGTAGAAGAGATGTAATGTGTGGGCATGGTGCATTATAGCTTACAGTCTTAAATAGACTACCCTGGCTGAGGTGATAACTCACATTATTGCAATGCGTTTGCTTTTAGGGAAGGACAGGCGTTGCACCTCCTGCAACTCTTATCAGTTTAAACAGAAAAGTTTCTTTGAAAAAGGTTTTTCATTCTATAGTACTGTATCTGAGCAAGGGGAGTTCTCTGCTTAGGTGTTTCTGTAGAGGCAACCGCTCCAACAGAGGTGCTGGTGAGAAAAGCATCCCCAGAGATGCAGCAGACCAGCTGAGTATCTTCAGGCATAGTAGTGATTTAGCTCACATGGTTTTTGCACAGCCTTGTGTCCTCAGACCACTCTACTAAGTCTTCTGACCTCCTGCAAAGTGACTACGGCCAAATCCTGGAAGCACAGATTTAACCTGAAGTTCTGTGAGAGCTCTTACCCCAGGATGGGCAAGTGGCAATTTGCAGATCAGCAGCTTGGTGGATTTCTGACAGTACCCATAGTTTCCTCAGAGCCATGGTGCAGGGATAGAGGCCCTTCATGCCACCCTTAGGAGAAGCACACTGGCAGGCAGTCATGGTAGAAAACTGGGTACTCTGTCTCCAGCAGATGCATTGGCTCCCAGATGGTGGACCAAGTCTTTCTTGGCCTGGATAGGTCCGCGCTGTTAGGGATAGTGGCACAAACCCTGGAGAGTTCAGCATTAATGGGTCCCTGCCCTGCAACAGCCGTGCTACAAGCCAAGGAAAGGATGAATACTATACTGCTGTGCCAAGGTACTGTAAAGATCCCTGCTGAGACTGCCCACTGCTTTTTCCTCAGGGATCAGACACATCCATCATTCTGACTCTTCTCTCTGTTGGCACTCTTGGAAGTGAAATGCCCCTGGCATGCACCCATCAGGCTCAGAGATCCTGTTAGTTTGTTTAAACCCTTACTTCTGTCTTGTGTCTGTCTTTTCAGACCTCAGAAGCTTAGGTTACCTGAAGCTTAAGACTGACTTTCAGCATTGACTGTTGCCATTGAACCAAGGCTAGTGCCACATCTCCCATGAAGCATTCAGAAGTGCATTTCTTCCTCGAAGAGTGTGCCATTTAAGCATGAAACCAGAGGGAACAGCTGGAGAGGAGAGGAAAGGAGAGGAGAGGAGAAGGAGCGTATCAAGAAGCAGTGCTCCGTGCCTGTCAGCATGAGAGGTGACAGTCTCAGCCAAGGGCTGCTGCCAGTCTGGCAAAGGAGAGTGTAAGGAGACACTTAAAAGGAGTTAATGAGGTAGCTTTCTGGCTATTTACAGTTTTCCCTTGGTGTGAAGGGCAGGAGGGAAGAGAGACCAAAGGTGGTGTTTTGTTTTCTTGGTGTTTTTTTTAAATTTGATGGAAAGTGGAAACTGGCAAGTTGACTGGATAGAAAAAATGAAAGGCTGAGTCCTAGCACTGCCATTTGAGAGGCACATCCTGGTCTCTTTTGATGGAAAGCCAAATGAGATGAAACATGATTGTTATGCCCTAAATATTAGAAGGATCAATTTGCATTATTTTTTACTCAGAAAATCTTCCTTTATTTGAAAGTTTCAACTAAGACATGGTATGAAGACAGCACACCTTTGGCTACAAGCTACTCTTGTAGCCAGCAGCAAAGAAGCTTCAGAGCTTTCTTGTAGCCCTTATTCTATCAGGAGACATTCACAGAGCCTGTGGCCAGTGAACTGAATGACCTGATGCAAAGATTTCCTCCCTTACAAATATGTCTATTGGTGATAAGATAAAAGTAAGGCTTGTTTGAATTTTGTGTGAATCTGTTCCTTGGATGTTCTTAAAAATAGATGTCTTCCAAACTGTGAGTAAACATATTGGAGGTACCAAAGATCCGGTACTTAATTAGTGTGGATATCTTAAACTAGTTGAATAATCAGCCTCCATGTTTTCAAAACACAGGTCCCATCATAAAATGTTCAAAATACAGAAGTGTTGCTAGTTTGGTTTTGCAAACTTACACTCCCCTGCTAGAATAAGAGTGGAGGAGAGAGAAAATCACTGGATTGGGTTGAGTGCAAAAGATGAAAATTGCAGTCATGCAGAGTCTGTTAGTCATCTCCTGAGATCTCAGAGGGGGTGCAAGTCAAACATGATACTTGGTGAGGAGAAGCAGAGTTTCCTTTACGAAGCCTCTTGTCTTCTACTGAAGTACTGGAGTATCAGACTTGCAAGAGTATGAGAAGAGGAGAAAAGGCGGTAACTCAGTACAAGGGGAGAAAGTGTCTAATATGACTGAAGGATAAGAAAGAGGTAGAGATGGAATAAAAAACGTAAAGAGAGTCATTAACGGGTCGCCATTTTTCACAGGTTTTTTGTCTTGCCTATTTTAAGTGTTCTTGACAAGTCAAATGTGATAAATATCTGTCTGTTTAGTATTCTAAGTATAGAGAATCACAGAGAAAAAAAAAACCAAAACATGAGAAGAGGCTTCAGGAGGTCACCTGGTCCATCCTCCCACCCAAAGTAGGATCAATTATTCCTTTATGATCAAACACCATTGCTGCTAGACAATTGCCTACCCTTTTCCTCAGGACAGCTAAACTGTCCCAGAGACTGGCTATCTTTACTCTCAGAGAGCTAATTCGAATGTCAAAACTAGATTTGCTGCAATTTTAGCCCACTTTTTCCTGTTTTGTAGGCAGAGGACATTCTCAGCCTCATTGCAGCAGCCTCTAAGGCATCTGACGATTGCTATCCCATCTTTTCTTGGTACCCTCTTCTGCAGTGCTCCCATCCTGGCAATTTTATATTTCCAAACAAACTTTTAGAATGAAAATACCTTCCTTAACTCACTTCTTTACTTCCCAAAAGGGTGTAAATTTTATTCTTAATGCTGTCATGAGGGAAGTGGCTACACAATGCTTTAGAGTCACGTGAAAGAAAAAGGAATGCAAAAGTCATGGACAAATGAAACAGCTTACAACTGTGCCTCTCCAGTTTCCCCACATTTCTTAAAACACAGCTTCACTGTCCTGTGCTGGCATTTAAGCATACTCTGATTTTGAGAAACAGGTTCAGATAATGATTTTAGGCCCTTGAATTACAGTCTGATCTGTATCGGTGGAAGTAATATGGATCTAATTGGACCTCATGGAGATGTAAGGATGTATCTGTATGGACCATTTCAGAGTCTTTAGGAGTGCTGAGTTCCAGCTGAAGTAGCTCCACTGAATTAAGTATCGTTTAAGTATAATGTTACAAGAACTACTATTGTAAAAAAATTGTTATAACTTACTGTTATAATTGTTACCTACAAAAATAATGCGTAAGTAATTTCTAATACATAAAAGAAGGAATTCTTTAAAATAAACAGGTGGTGGAATCACGTAGAGTAGCACATAAGCAAAAACTAGAGAGTTAGGAATTTCGCTCAAAACTAGGGAAGACTGGCATTCTGATGAAATATTCATTTCTTATGACAATTACAAACACACCTTATTTCACTGGGAGCCTGTCTTGCTGCTGAAGGTTACTGCAGTGCTGTAGCACTATAAACACAAGGGTCAGCAATTGCCAGGCCGTTCGATCTCTCTCCTCCATTTACACTCTTGAAAGGAAAAAAGGAGGAAAAAAAAAGGGAGAAAGAGATTCTGTTTCTGTTATTGTTGAAGTTAACGCAACAGGATCCTACAGGCTGTAGGTGTTGCTGGGAAAGTAATGCACAAGCTGGTCTGCCTCTTTCGCTGTACTAGCTTTCTGCCTTCTACCCGCTGAGAGTGCCATGGAAACAGAGGCTGGGAAGCAAAAACTGGTCAGGCTGGGGATTTAATTTTTTTTAGTACCTGTATCAAAGGAGACTTTCTGTGGAACGGCTGTGTGAAATGCCCTGGCCCATTTCTAGTGATCCCTCTGGCAGTGACAGCGTTCCCACTGGACAAAGACAAAGCAGAGTGACAACGTCAGCACGAGAGCTGTTTGGCTTTGTATCTCCTAAGCAGCACACTCTTAGCCTAAAGTAATAAGAAAGGTGAGGCATGCGAATGCAAAAATATCTTTACATGTAAGCAAATAAACTCAGTTTCTCTTCCTCAAAAGCGGTGCACTCTGTGGAAGTTAAGGACTAGTGTGAATAGAAGGGTGAACAGAGACATAAAAAAAAACACAATTAAAAAAAGTCTGGTTTTAATAGCATTAGTTATATTTTAATGACTGGTTTTTCTAATATGTTAGCAGATAATCTCGTACAGTAGCATTTGTCTTTCTAGTTCTCATGCTGTCCATGGCAAGAAAAGCCTCATCTTAACTATCACAACTAAATGAATTTATCACAGCAGTATCTCAGTCCAGCTCAAAAGCCCGTAGTCTATAGATCTGTAGTTCACAGTGGAGTTGCCATGATTTGAGCATTTTTCCTCATCAAGTACTACCCATATGCACAGTTTTAACCTTCAGCTAATGTGGAGCAACACATCTTGTTTTAGCTTGCAGGGAAGAATAATCAAACTAAAGGCAAATGCTTTTGAAATTGCTGGCCTGGGCCCCAAAGAGCTTAGTCAGGGATTTCAATGGAATTAACCTCCTGTCGGCCTGCGAATCCAGACCTTCAAACATGTACACAGTTGCTGTAGAATCGCTACAGCTCAGCTGACATCCGTTAACTCATTCAGCATTAGGAACCACCTGCGTGACCTTACATTCTATGCCAAACAGCTCTGTCACTTGCTACTATGAAGTCCTCCAGACATTAACCACTTCCTAGAAATACCTATTTTTGAAGCAAAACAATAACTCAGGAAGACTAAACAACATGAGAAGAATTCGGACCAAGGGTAGCAGCTTTCTCCCTTCTTAAATACATCCTGCCAGAAGCACTGCCATCATTGCTGATGGGCTCAGTCTTGGCCAGTGGCAGATCCCTCTTGGAGCTGCTGGCTCTGACTCTACTGAACATGGGGGAAGCTTCCATCAGCTTCTCACAGAAGCCACCCCTGTAGCCCCCCTGCTCCCAAAACTTTGCCGTGCAAAACCAACACAATTAGCTACCTAAACAGAGGCACTAGGGCCATTGGCAAACCCTGTAGGTGCTGCAGAGACTTGCATGGGTTTGACAGATGGGACTAAAGGGCTTACAGGACCCCAAGCAGAATATCCCGTGACACCTAATTGACACCAGATGAATTTGTTTATAAATCTAAATTCTGCCCTAACTGTTATGTTGTCAACCTTTCCACAGCTTGTAAAAGACAGAAGATGGAAGTTCATATTACTAGTCTCAGCACAAGGTCATGATTGGCACCTCTGTTTGGTATTGCAAGAAAGGAAGAACCTGTAAGTGAACCCCTGTCTAATTTGCCCACCATGTTTTTGCTCATTCTGACCCAGTAAACCAGAAGATCCAATGAGTATAACTAAGTGTGAAATGTGTCTGAACAGCACTTTAATCTTTTTCTGTATCAATAGATTTGAGTACCACAGAATGGACATAGACATTGGAGGTCAGTCATTTTTAAGTTTGCAACAAGATTTTCTCCTACACCAGCTATCACCTCTGCCAAACAATTCCCTTTCCTAGCTCAAGACAGCACAAGCCAGCCAGTTCCTGCAAAGAATTTAAATAATCTCATGCTGGTTTTGAGGCTAAAAGCGTTTGAAAAGTACAGACTGGGCCAAACTGCTCTGGCTGCTGTCAGGGTCCCAATACAGAACCTCTCCCCATTTAGCCTGTCAGTGTGGAGTAGGTACAGCTTTATTTTTACCATGTTTCAAGAGCTTCCTTAAGACATTGTTGTAATTATTTGCAATTTTAGTTAATGTGATGCTATAGTTATAATATTCTTCTTACAATAGAGGTAGCAGCAAAACAAATCTTTTGACAAGGTCACCTGCCAGCCCAAAAGCACCTGCATTTCCTGAAAGGCAATGTGCATTGGGAGAAACAATAAAGGAAACCTACAAATGCTGGTGGCTCCTGACAGAGGTCTTACCCCATCACAAAATTGTGGAACCCAGGTTTTACACAATTGCATGACAGTGCCCGCACTGCAATGAGGTTTTTAGGAAAGCAAGAGGTGTAGGTTATCTTGCTTGTGATTGCAACCGGTGCTGGATTTGAATAAGTGCATTTGAACAACCGAACACTGGCAGCTGTTGGGAATTAGAAAAAAGAAAAGCCACTCTGACAGGACCTGTCAGGGAGTGAGAGTCAGGGACAACACGGCATTTTGTCTCTTCGTGTGAGACCATTTCACGCAGACTGCTCTTTCGTTCTTCAGACGTGCCAGCTGAAAGGAACAAGGTTGTAACCTCTGCATTTTACTGCCAGAGCTGACTGACAGCAAAGGCCACACCAACACCTACGAGGACCCACCCTATACTGTCCTCTGACATGGAGAGCCTTTTGTTACATTCTCAAATCTTTTCTATGACTTCCCACTTCTCTGAGCTTAGTCTGTAAGGCACATTTGTGTATAGAATACCTTATTTTTTAAAGCAGAGGTCAGAGAGAAAGTGCAGATACCATGGCACCCTCACATTAATGTGTTTACTTTGAAAATTGCACTCAGTCCAGGAAATCTTATTGATTTCTGTATTTGACTGTAGAGCCAAATCTTTGGCTGAACTATTTCTTCCCGTCAAATTTGGTCTGCTTTTGAGAGCTAAAGTTCAAGCTTGCCTGGTGAGTTCCTAAAAACAGAAATTTACAGAGAGGTAATAACAATTTCTAGAGGGGCAAATGCTTCTTTACAAGTGAAAATAACTGAAACTGCTCAAAGTGAAGACAACTGGAACAGTATTGGAAGTATTGGGTTAGGAAGTACTAGCTCTAGCCTTTAATTACTTCCTTCTCTAAGTTCCCAAAAGTGGCTGTTGATGAAGGTATTTCACCATAATGTATTCAAACTGAGATGCCTCAAACGTGTTTAAATTTAGCAGTGACTGAAAAAACTTGCTATTTGGAAATCAGATTCCACAGGTTATTTTGAGACAAGCACAGAAAGCAAATTGCTTTTATCTTAGTAAATTTTAGGCCAAGTTTTAAACGTGTAGTACATCAAAAGCAATGAATTTGTTGTTGCAGAGGATTATTTAGAGTTTTGATGGAACTCAGAGCTATATGAATGTGTGAATTTCTAAGTATAAGATACCAAATTACTTCTGGTCCAGAAAATATTCCTTCCCCTATTATCAGACCTTTATGGGTATTGAAGATAAGTTCTACGCCCTTCTATGAAGTTTATGAGACAAAACAGCAGACCTTGCACCTTGTTTGCTTTATTAGTCACTCTCTTTTGATTTTCGTTCCAGTAAAGTATAATTGTCCTAATGAGTTTCAGATAATCAAACCAATAGCAATTTTGAGATAATACCCATTATTATTATCCATATCTTAATAATCCACTTTGAAAGTTTTGTTTTATTTAAGTAAACCATTCCTCCTCATATTTTCTCCTGACAGCTAAAAGGCATTCTTTTAGCCCACTAAGAAGGCAATTAAATATAGATGAAAAAATAAGATGCTGATATCGATTAAAAAGAGGTACGTAATTTTAGAGTTTAGTCTTTGGTTATAGTATTACCAGAAACCCAATCATTCTTTGGTAGAGCAGCACATATGGCACATAATATCACCCACTGTTCTGAAGCGCCCTGTTAGACAACCATATGTGCTGACAAAAATCTCTGGTTGTTCAGGGGCTTATTCAAGATTGACTGGCTGCTTTTTTTTTTTTTTTCTCAAAATGTCCTTGATTTACTGTTTTACATCTAAATTAGAACTTTTAAACTTTAAATATTCATGCTCGGTTTTAAAATGCTACAGCATGTATAATTTTGGCCTGAAATACCAAGCTTCATTTCTAGCAGATGAAAACGAGCAACTCCTTTCCACTCAGGAGCTATGAAGAAAGGTTTATATTCTGATAATGCAGTCTGCATTCTTAACTTCCCTGCATAAATCTTTTTCCCACCTTACTCCCTACCGGTACACACCTACAGATGTGACTTTCTTCATGGTTGTAGCACTACAGTCCTCATTTCACCTTTTATCTTTTAACATCCAGTTTACATACACACTCCGTGAGTTCTCTGTGGTTTGCAGAGTAGAAACATCCCATAGGAAATGTATGTAAATAGCAGCAGTTATGGGACAACAAATAATGAATCTTTTGTGAGTCAGCTTTGGCTGCTTTGAGTAATACGGGGTAGAAGACAGCTCATCACAATAAAAAGGATATTGTAGGGTATTTGCTTAAAGGAAAAGTTAAAACGTGGGAATATATACTGAAAATAAGACTGGAAGAGTACTTAACAGTGGCAATTTAGAGTGAGAGGAGTGCAAAATAAAATCACAGAACACATGCAATGAAATCTTTTGATTTGCTGTCTTTAGTGGTAATTAAAAGGCAGGAAGATACAAACTTAAGTTCACATAAAAGTAGGTAATTTTCATGCTTTTACATAAGAATTCCTTTATAAAGAGTATGACTTAGCCCACCATGACATTCTGTTGAACAACTAGGACTGCACAATACCTGTGAAGCGCATAAGAAGTGGACTCAGAAACGACAGTCTGCAACGTTGTCTGTCAGTATGGAACCATCCCTGGGCTGTGTCTCTCTGATGGTTTTCCTTATGACTAAATTTTACAATATTCAACATTCTCCTCAGTGACCTAAAAGCAAATATAAAATCAGCATTAATAAAAGCTGCAGATGACATGAGGGTTAGCAGGGTGATTACTAACAGTGAATATAGATAAGTCAGTGTGATTTGGGTCAGCTGGTAGACTTGTCTATTCAAACAAACCGTAATTTAATGCAGCAAGATGCAGATATCCCTACAGAATGCTCAATTCTAAACTGAGAAATAGTGACTTTAAAATAAATTGTGGAGCTAGAGTGGACAAAAATCCAAGTTCTCCTTGTGATGCCATGGCACAAAGAAGCAGCACAAACTGTGAATGTACAAACAGAAGCAGTGAATAGAACCAGGGGAATGTGGTTTGCTCTGCATGTGGCACCAGTGACACCCGTATGCCACCTCCGGGCGCAGTACATACACCTTAAAGCCGGCGCTTTGTTATTATTACTAGCTGGAAGGGCAGGGAAGAATTGCATACATGAAAGACTTAAGGAGCTCAGTGTTTATTCTAGCAAGGAGGACATTAAGAAATGACTTGGGTATGTTGTTGTCCTGGTTTGAGGCAAAAGAGAACCAATTTTACGTTCAGCAATTTTACTCCTTAGCTAAGCCTCTTCTAACTCTCCGAAGTCCCAGAAATTAATGGGGTATTTTTAAGGCTGTAGTCCACTCCCTGGATGATAAAATCAGATTATTTATAATTTATGCCAAGGAACGGTATGCAGAGAGGCTCCAGCTTGCATCCATTGCTGTAACAACCAAGTCTGCTCACTTTGTGCTGTGCCCCGTTGGAAGGTCAGAAGTGAAAAAACAGAGAGAAGTTGCACCCGTGGGGAGGAGGGGACAGGAAAGGTGACCCCAAATTGACCAACAGGGGTACTCCATCCCACCCGGAGCTGGGTGGGCAGATGCTGATATACGTGTGTAACGGCATTAATGTGGACTATCGAGCATAAACAGTGAAAAACCAGCATTTATTCACAGATGATAATAGCAGGGTTCTTGAATCACCGTTCACCCGAGTACAGGACACACTGTTAAAGCTCTGTGCAAAGCGTGTGCGGGTCCAGCCCCCGGTGGCCCCGCCGAGGCTGCTCCCCGGCCCCGCTCCCGCCGGGACCCGCAGCACCACGGACAGCGCCCGCGGCCACCGACCCATCTCCCGAGCGCCTCGCACCTTCCCCAGCAATTTCTCTCGGAGGGCAAGTGTGGTTATTTTCCATAGAGGATCCAGAATCATCACGGGCAATGTGAGAGCCTTGGGTTTTGAACTCATGAAAGATGCACAGATGCACAGCAAACGCAATCACAAGGTGCAAGCGGGAGCCTTGTTCTGCTGGTAACCGGCACTGACAAGATGCATGGGCAAGTCTAACGTGTGGTGGGATGGCCCCTGCCAACAGCCAAGCACCCACAGAGCCGTTTGCTCTCTTCCCTCCTTCCCGCTCCCAAGTGGGAATAGGAAGAAAATACGAAGAACAGGAAAAGTCATGGATCAAAACAAAATCACTCACCAGTTACTGCAGTTGGCAAAACACTCAATTTGCGGAATTTCACTTAAAACATGTAATTACTGATTTGAGTATTGGGAAACAATGACAAACATTTAAATACTGAGGGAACACACCTTTTCTCTCCCACTCCCAGGTTCAACTTCACTCCAAGCACCTCTCTTCCGCACTTCCCAATCTCCACTCCCTATCCTAACACTGCAGGTTACACTTTGTCCCGTTGCTGAGACAACAGATGGTGCAGGAGGCTGGGGTCAGTGCATAGCTGCTTCTTTCTGCTGCTTTGTTCCTTTTTTCCTCCACTGCTCCTTCCTTCTTAATGTTTCCCCCGCTCCAGAGCGGGCTCCTCCATGGGCCACAGTCCCTACAGCTTGCTGCAGCGCAAGCTTATCCATGAACCGCAGTTCCTTCAGGGAAGCATCTGCTCCAGTGTGGCTCCTCCACAGGCTGCAGTCCTTTCCAGAAGTACTTGCTTTGGCATTAGCTTACCGACAGGCCAGTCTCTTCAGGGAAGTACCTGCTCCATTGTGGATTCTCTGTAGACTACAGTTCCTTCAGGGGTGTACCCAGCTACAGCAGAGGGTTTCCTACTGTTGTGGCCTTGTTTCCTCTGCTGTCCATGGCCCTTGGTGTTTTCTGCCTTTTCTTAAATCTGTCCTCCCAGAGGCACCACAAATTCTTCTGATTCGCTTAGCTTTGGCATGCAGTGGATCCATTGCTGAGTTGGCTTGAACTGGCTGTGTCCAGCACAGGGAAGTCCCTGACCTCCTCCTGTTGAGGCCACTTCTGCAGGTCCTTCACTACCAAAACCTTACCATTTATACGCTACACATCATACCTGAGCTAAAGAAACCAGCTTGGAAAGAGGTCACTGTGCTGGGCAAGGGCTCAGTAGTCTCATTAGATGGCAGGAAACGTCCGCTAAGGACTAGAGAAACAAGTATTTGGCACGTTGTGTCTGAGAGCAAACCATACCCATTCTTTTAATTTGCCTTGGTTCCACAAGGTCTCATGGGCTCACTCTAAATTTAAAGCACCCAAAATTAAAGGAGAATGGGGTTAAATTTCATTTGTTGTCTGATTTGATTGCATTGCCCCTGCTCTGCATGTTGCATAATGACTTGCAGATGTGCAAAAAATTATAAAATGCTACTTCACTAATTGTGAAACATGTAAAAACCTATAAACACTCAAAGCATTTGGAAATGTGGTCTCTTTCACCACTGACAAGGTAGACCTCCTAAGGAGTATGGGTGTTCTTGGTAACAGATGGGAATACAGCATGTGGCAGCAAATCTGTTAGACTGATCTAACTAACTGTTGCAAGGAATAGACAGCACCACAAACTTTGAGATGTGAACCCAGGGTCTGGAAGGAGCTTGTGTTGTAGGCACTAGAGTGCATGGAAGAGCATTTCATTGTACATTCACAGTTATTACTTGTCTAGCTAGGTTAGGCTAGGAGTGGCACAGTTGCAAATGCCAGATCTATAATTTCACTTTGTTTTTAGGCTCTCTTAATGTCTCAGAAACTGGCTTGATGCAGCTCTGTTTTCCATTTTGGATTCCTTTGACCTAATTGGCCTGGGATTGATATCAGTGTAGCTCTATTAATTTCAAGGGCATAAAGCCAGACTTATACCAACATAAATGTCAGACCCACATTTATAATGACATCCATATGTTCTTCCATTATATTCATGGACAATAGTCTACTAACAAGTCAATGAAATTCCTTCCAAACAAGCAGACTAATGAAAATAATTTATCAATATCCAGCTATTATTTTTTCACAGACAAAACGAAATTACATCAAGCAAACTAAAGAGCTTCAATGTTTCTTGTGTGTTTAACACAGAGAAAATAAAAAAAAAATCAACTCATTTCTATTATGGATCCAAAATTCTGTTTCTGGTGGATTTTATGGTTTCAACAGGGGTTTTTAATATGCAGTGGCTGAATTCAACAGTAATTAACTATCGTTTTAGTATTCATAAATAGAATTTCTGTCACATTGAGACAAAACTAATATGTCATTGCGACAGGAGAATGGATCATTGTTGACTCCCTTTACCCTGGCAAAACTATATTACATTTTATAGACAGATAGATACAGGTTCTGTTACAAGATTGAGATTGCACAGAATTTGGCCACTACATAGAAGATGCAGAAGTCAAATCACATGGCGTCTTTTCACAGGACATTATCATCAGATTTCTATCACTGCTGCCATTAACAGACACCATTAAACATCTTTAATGCTGTGTGAGTCTGTTGAGCCCAAAGCAGGGGAACTAAATCTAAATAGGGCCAAATGCTTTTATATGACAGCAATTTTTGTCACTTTTCCATGGAGAGTATGAGGAATAAACACGTAACAAGTCATCTGTGCCTAGAAACTCATCTACCAGACATTCCTACAGAGTATCCTATAGAGTGCAATTGGTTTTTATGTATTTTCATAACAGCAGTTCTTTTCAGAGCAAAGATTGTTGGGGAGTGGACAGGTTGAGGGGAAAAAAAAAAAAAAGGCAGAACATCGAATGCCTCCATGAACACAAGAAGTTCTAAAGCTCTGTAGCAGCTTTTCAAAATATGCAGGGTTCAGAGTTCCTCAGTGTTCCCTCTAAGAGAGAAGATATGAATAGGCTGTGAGAAAGCAACCTTAGCCCAGGTTCTTGAGGTATTCAAGTATAAAAATATACCAGTAGCATCCCTGAAAATGATACAGGTACATTCCTAGTCTCCTCTCATCCCTCAGCTCCGCTTTCATTCTCCTTTCTCATTCTCCAAAAAAAGATGATTTTTAAATGGACCTACCAAAGCTTTGGTTTTCCTGTCATGATTTCAATGAGTAAATAATTAGATTTTCAATAGTTAAAGATGGAGACATGGCAGGGAAATTTTGATGATTGGCATAGCTTTTGTGGAAACATACCTCCATGCAAGAGTCAATAGGTTTACTCCAAAGAGAGTCCGTTGTTTTTTAGAAAGCAAAGGGTTTGGCCAAAAATAAAGAAATAAATAAACAAATAGTTTAAAAATAAGAAATTAACACTTTCATGATTGTAGCAACTTATTTTACTGTGATCCTAGTCAATAACTAGACTTCCTAGAGGAGATGGTTCAATGTCCACTAGCCGTTTCAGTAACACAGGCAGTTAAGCACACCACACCTTCTCTTTCACTCACGGTACTTTTTTGAGTGCCTTTTCACCCAAAGGGCCTATATTTAAATAAGAGTGTGCTTACATTAGGTCCTTAATAGAGAAAGTAACTGGATTCTATACAAAATATTTCTTTACTTCTTGTTGCTTGACACTTGGACATTTGTTAGCCTTTGGATTTACTCAGTTTCAGTCAATAAACAGAATCTTGTGATAGCCAAGTCTGCACTGTCAATCTGGTGGGCCTTCTCAGATATCATGGGTCTTCAAATAGCATAGTCCTAAGGAATTGTCTGCACTTACTCCCCCAGCAAGAGGTTCACCTTTTACCATAGAAATCTTCATTTTTCTTTTCCTGACACTTTGCTGATAGGCAAAGCCTCTGCTTTCAATCTGTGCCTTCTATGGTAGTTCTTACAGGGTTTCACACTAGCCTCCTGTTGGATGTTTTTGAGTAAAATCAACATGAAGTAGCTTCAGCTGCAGTATTTAACCAAAGGGGCATTAATGATAATGAAAGGTGGGAAACTGGCAGCTAGAAGATAACCAAATAAAACTTGGCAGTTCTTTGCTTGCTCAGTGTAAAAGGCTCATTAGAGCCGTGATAGATTGTTTTGGGAATCTGAATCTTAATCTACATCTAAAATTAAGACAGCAGATTTACACCTACTCTGTTTCTCACCTACACTGTTTCTCTTAACATTGCATTAGTATCATGCTGTAAGCAAACAGAAAGAAATAGGAATGGCAAGAGTGAAGAGAGCCAAGAGGAGGTTTGTGAAAAGAGCACTTGTCCTTAACAAACCCTTGCCACCTCAGCAGGTATCTCAGTGTATGCACAGTGAAAGGTGCTGTGGGCAGTGGAACAGACAAAACGGGGGCATAGAGATTATTATTTTCACTCACCTGAAAAGGATGGACTTGAGCTGATGAATAAAACCCAAAGTAAAATTATAAATTCCAGAATGTCCTAAAATTTCTGACATAATGTCTACTATTTTAGAAAATTTTAAAGTCTGGAACTGGAAATGTAGATTCACCTCATATTTTTCTATGAATTAGCAAGTTAAGTTTTCTAAAACAGCAAGCGTTGCTTAAAACCACAGCATTACCACTAGCCATGTTCTCCCAGCTGTCCCACGTGCATGTCAGGCATAGAGGTCGGATCTAAAAACCAGGCACCCTGAGTGCTTTCCCGTTCACTCAGCTTTTATTGCCTGGAGAAGAGAAGGCTCCGGGGAGACCTGAGAGCAGCCTTCCAGGATCTGAAGGGAGCCTACAGGAGAGCTGGGGAGGGACTCTTTGTCAGGATGTCTAATGACAGGACAAGGGGTAATGGTTTTAAATTGGAAGAGGGGAGATTTAGATGAGATATTAGGAAGAAGTTCTTTGGTGTGAGGGTGGTGAGGCACTGGAACAGGTTGCCCAGGGAAGTTGTTGATGCCCCATCCCTGGAAGTGTTTAAGGCCAGGTTGGATGGGGCTTGGAGCAACCTGCTCTAGGGAGAGGTGTCCCTGCCCATGGCAGGGGGGTTGGAACTTGATGATCTTTAAGGTCCCTTCCAACTCTGACCATTCTATGATTCTATGATTGATTATTAGAATGCAGAATTTGGTAGAGCATTGTCTGTACTGCAATATAAAATGTGTGTTTTTCTCTTGTTCTTCTCTCTTATCTTTCCCATTAGTCATTCCTCTTTATTCCACGCTAGCTTATTGAGCAGTTCTTACGGGTTTTTTTTCTAATGGTTTTGCTCCAGCTTTTTGATTATTTGTTTTGTTTCACTGCTCCCATCCTCCTTTTGTTGCGTCCGTTCTCAAAAACTTCTGTTTTATCTGTCTCACTCAAACTACTTTGGTCTGTTACTCATATATTTACTTCTTCACCCATGGGATGCTTCCCGTTGAGAGAGGAAGAGAAATTTCTTCTCTTCACTCTCCTTGGAGCTTGCAGGAAGGGAATGCTTTTCTCCATTGCTGCTCCTGAAGGAACAGAGCTCTCACTGAAAAAAGGAGAATGGATAGAAATTTCTGATGCTCATTTCCACTAAATTTGGAAAAGTCTATTCTTCCCTAGAACCAAGCCTTTTACTTGCTCATCATCTATTTTTAGCTCTTAGTTGATTTTGACCTTTCCATAGTAATAACCGCTCCTTAGACCTCAAAAAGGAAATGGTTAGTCAAAATTTCTAAGATGGGTATATAATACTGCATGCTTAAATCTCTATTTCTTTGCCTAATTTCCAGCTGAACAGGATACTGTGTGACTCCTATGGATTCCTGTCAGCCTTGGAGTAAGGATGGTGGAAAAAGAATCAAAGAAGAAGGTAGCATGAATTATAGTGCCATAAATTCCCCTTTCCTGCTAGATTGTCTACAGAGATATTCAGTAATGGCCAGGCAGTCCATGACCCCTGACAAATCATCTCTTTGTTTTCTTGGGCTTTCCTATCTTCTTCTCTGAAACTCTGCCAGCTGGAGGCAGTTACTGCATTTTAATGCTTTTGTGCCAGACCCAGCAACTTGGGTGGCTCATTTTTCCTTGATCTTTAGTTTGTCGAAAACACTTTTTATCTAAAAAGATTTCTGCCACAACCTATTACAGCTTTAATAATTCCTGTGAGTATGACATCTTCTAGATAATCCAGCCTATTATTAAAGTTTGATATTTGTTTCACTGCTTTGTATTCATCCGTCTACAAAATGCGGAAGGAAAAGGAGGACCACAGTTATTCTGCTACCCTTAGTGGAAGGACTAGCTGCTTTCTGGTTGTTTGTTGGGCTTTATCAATAACAAGAGGGACGAAACGTCTGAAATAATTAGGTTTGGCCCTGTGCTTTGCACTTCTGGGGTGGCTGTGGAACATTTCATATCTTCAAAGTATGTAAAGTATGTATAAGTTCGCAGATTTCATCCATATATTTGGATACCCTGGGAGCTGCTACTAGGACTATCTACTTTCTGTCGATCTCATTTTGTCCAAAGACAGATAGAAATACTCCAGTACTTAAGATATTCCTTACTGTACCTTTATAATTACTGCAACATTTATAATTAAAAAGGGCCAGACCCACCCAAAAATCCCTAGATCCATCTAGAAATTGCCAGTGCAAGGATCTAAGTTCTTAAACTTCACAAACAGAATTTTCCTCTGCTTTCATTTTGCTGCTGATGTACTTAGAGAAGCCCCTCATTTTGCCCTTCACACTTCCTGCTGGTCTCAGCTCCAGCTGAGCTTTGGCCTTCTCGGCTCCATCCCTGCATGCTTGGTCACTGTCTCTATGTCCCACCTGGGAGTCCCTTCCTCCTTCCTCATTTCATATTCTTATTTTGGTGTTTGAGCTCACTTGGGATTTCCCTGTTCATCCATGCTGAACTTCTGACACACTTGCTCATCTTCTCACACATCACAATGGACTAATTTTATTCTCTGAAGAAGTTCAACCAGCTCTCCTGCACCCTGGTGTCCTCCGTGGCAGCACTGGATCCTCCAAGAACATCCAAGAATAAGCCAAAATCTGTTCTCTAGAAGTCTAGGGTTATGGTTCCACTATTTGTCTTCCTCACTTGTCTCAGGATTTTAAACTCTACAATCTCATGGTCATTGTAAACAGGACGGTCAACAAACTGTGACAGTCTACTTACTGGAAGAGTGTTCCACCTAGTGGGATATTTTAGGTTTCAGACTCCTTCAGTCCTACCTTGGTCTTGGAGGGATTGAATCCACCTAATTGGCCGATACTGTATTTTCTCCCAGTTTAATAAAGACATTGAACCAAACTAGTCAAAGAGTAGATCTCTGTGGGACCTGCCTAAAACACCCCAACGGATGACGGGGCTATTGTTTCAAGGTGACGGCACTTAGAAGGGAGAAACATGGAAAAGAGAGAAGGAAAAATTGTAGCAAGCAAGTATTTCACATCTGAATGTCTTTGCTTTCCTGCTCCCTTGAGCACTGGCCATGTTGAAGGAAGTCCAGCACGTATGGTTACGACAAAAACCATCCCAGTCAGGAAGCCTCAGCAGACAGAGAAGGCAAGCAGTATTTTTTATATTATTTTGCTGCAAAAGATTTACTTCATTTTTTCCAAGTTAGACCAGTTCTTTGTCAAAACGCATCCCTCAGACTAGCAACACAGAAACGGCAAGGGTGGTGTTCTGTCCCCTGCTGCCAGATGGGGTTATCGCAGAGAGAGACAACCCTGGCTCTGCTAAAGCTGAAGGAGACAGAACTCAACTTAAATACAGAGTATTTAGAAACCAGCAATTGCTTTGAATATAGGTCAAGTAGTCTTGTTGCTTATTCATTAGGTTTTGTGTTTTTAAGTATAGGTTATTCAACTATGTAATTGTTTAAACAGGGAAACAAGGCCCAGCTGACACTTGTTTAAGATGTTCCTCACCACACCTCTCTGTCTACTATCTTTGTAATTTAGATTGAGCTAGACCATACTGTGTACAAAAACAGCTACTGCAGCCTGGTTTACTCACGCACTGCCACGCCAACTTTCTTACATTAACAAGCACACCGAATGCAATACATCTCTGGATAGGGTTGCCTTTTTGTTCATTAGAAAATAGAGCCTGAGACAAGTTCTTGAAAGCTGCCAGATATTTAACATCAATTTCCATTATCATGGGACAAACACTGCAAATCCCCTAATAGTTAGCTATATAAATAGGCAAAAAGTATATATATATATATATATAATATACATTAAGGTATCTTAACATTCAGTCTTTGAAAAGTATTTGGCTGTATTTTAAAGTCAGGGTGGACTAGGATTTTAAGGAGACATTTTGGCTTTCCTTTTTTCTTTTCATTGCTTATTACAGATATGCTTAGAGCAACTCTTATCATCCTTAAATTTTATCATGAGAATTTCATAAGGCTCTTTCCAAGGATGAAAAGTCCCTCACAAAAATTATGGCACATTAACTGGGGCTGCACAGCTATGTGGCTCTAATTCCTCATGTGCAATGGTCATGCATGTAAAATATGGGCTGGTACTAATAGTCTTGCATCATGCTAATAGTCATGCTAATTACTAACACCACATTCCCCAGAAAACATCTCCTTGTTCTTCTCTTTCATCAGTTAATCAAGTCCCTGCCAATATCTCAACCACATCTATCATATTACTGGAGGAATCCTGATTGAAGTTCCATGAGGATGTGGCACTGTTCTCTCAGGAGCCAATATGCCAATCAAGAATTTGTACATTTGGTGGGTTTCTGTGTTCTTGGGCTCTCTGAAGTTACTGATGGTTTTCCACAGACTTCAAAAGGAACAGCATCAGGATAGTAATGTACACTACATGATGCTCACTGTCCAAAAGAATCATAAGTGTCCATACCACTAGTGGTACTTCTGGCCAATATCTTGTCTGGATAGCAGAGAAAATGGCATGCAAAGACAAGTGTTTTGTTTCCCAGAATGATGGTGGTGGGTTTTTTCTCAGTTATTCAGCAGGCACTATCTTTTACAATTTGCAAGCTTCATAGGCAAGTCCTGCAGGCCAACTGTCCAAGATTTACATCTTCCTTTGCCCAGCAGTACCGCTATAAAAATCTCCTCTCTGTCTGCAAACAGCCTTCCTTCTTCCCCTGTTCAAAACCCCTGGTTTTGCTCCATGCTTTATCTCTTCTGATAGACAAACTAAATTACAAAATTCCATCTGAGATTGCCACAATACAAGAGGTAAGAATTCCTGTAAAACAAGCTAGGCAGGAGTTCTGCTGTAGCCCAGAACTTTTTTTGACATGCAGAGAAAAGGGACAAGACTTCAGCCTGTATTATTAGCTTAACTGGCTTTAAAACAATACTTCACTGCACTGTCATCTCGTAATGTGAAAATAACGTGGATGATTTTACCTCTGCAGGCCTGAGAAAAGCTCAAGCTTAAAAAGAAAACAAGCCGTTTATTTGGCTCTCAGTGACAGTTATTTTCAGATCATCTTGTTTCTTTTTAGGGTTTTTTTTTAGGTTTGTTTTGTTTTTTTTTTTACAGACTGAAGTCACCCTTTATAACTTGGCAACTGCAACTTCCAATTCTAAATTCTTGGGGCATTACAAGAAAGATCCTTGGTAAATACTTTTAGAGAAACTAAACTTTCCAGAATGCTGCCCGCATAAAGGATTACAACTCTGCATGGGCATGTATTTTAATTGTCCTATTTGTTTCTTAGCAGCAATAACATTACTAGTTCTTTTATCTCTTGCTGACTACTCCACTGCCAGCTGAAAAATAATCTAACTAGAAGGGAATTCTCAACCACATGTGCTTTTCAATTTCTGATGCTTGGAATACAGCCATGTGTAAACAAAGGCCACAGAATTAGAGGGCGTACTATGCCTTACTATGCCTTGATGTTTTGGGGTGGCATTTTCGGGGTGGGTGGGTAGGGGAGTCTTATCTATAATAAATACTTATTTTCTCTCTACTGATTAAGGGTGATTAGCCCAGCAGTAAATATTGTAGATATTTAAAGTTAGATGCGTGAAATGCTTCAGCTCTGCTAGAGGAACTTTTTTAAAACTTCTGGGACTCCTTCAGCAGGTCCAAATGAAGTTGATTGTCCTTTGGAGATGTAACAGCTGTATGGTCAGCAAATGTCTACACCAAAGCAGCAACTCTTTCAAAGTGAAATGTTACCAATTACCTGAGACAGATTTAGAGTTTGGAAACATTGACTTGAAGTTGTTTTCTTGTTTGGTTAAAAGTATCTCTTCTTGTACTAGCCAAGAAAACAAATTCCATGCACGTCTGTGATGAGTTTCTCTAGCGCTGCCCAACAGGCCATGGATTGGATTGTTCTCCCCAGAGAAGATGATTCTTATAAAACCACCTTACTATCAAGGGTTTTGTTTGCGTTGCAGTCACATAGCTGTCAGGGGTACTGCTTTCTCACACGTTGAATCTGCTACGGGAGGGCTCTGGTGTGACAGACCATCTTCCAGCCCAGAAAAACAGGAAGCAAAACCGAAAAGAACTGCCTGGGCAACAAATCCAACTGCAACTGCTTCATGCAATCATACAACAGAATCTCTTTCATCATTTGATCAAGCACCAAGCTCCCCCCTTTTCACTTTGATACTGTTAGATGATTGTTGCAGAACCCAAATGTTTTGAGTACTAAAATCCTTCCTTGAATTTGAAGCCGAGAGGTAATTCATGCCAAATTCTCTTCATTTATGCAGTACTGCTGCCCCTCAGTTTAAAAAGCTCTCTTCCTACATTGATCTTTATATTTATAGGCAGCGATCATATCTCATTCCAGGTCTTGATTTAGGGTACTGAGAGCCAATCTCCCATAGTCTCTCCAGTCCCCTAACTGTCCTGTTAACCATTTCAAAAACATATTCCAGCTTGAGATCATCTTCTTTTTGAACACAAGTGCATAATGTATCCTGCATGAAAATTCATCAAGCTGTTCTAAACTTTAATATTTGTGGGTCAGGGAAAGCAAGGTCAGTGGAGATTTTCCAGAGAGGCAGGCAAAAAGGATATATTCTGTTTTTCTAGGATATATAGAATAGCCACATCTGCTGTCAAAACTAAATGGGGCTGTTGTAGATGATGTCCAGCACAGGTTGGCCTGATCAGGTGTTAGAAATCTACCCAGTTGCTATACTTTGGCTACCAAGTACCAACCCTCCTCAGGGGGTTTTGATATTGCACTGTGTACTAAATACAAATAATAAAGGAAAGTAACGGCAACTGAATAAAACTTACTTTCCTGTGTGTGGAATAGAGATTAAATCAACCACCAGAAAAGAGCACTCTCCAATGCTGAGGTGGTCAAACACTTGAACGTTTTTGACAGGAGGAAATATTGAATCGAAAGCAAGCCAACTCCATGACGACAGCATGCATCAGAAGACTCTAAAAAATTAGTCATTACAAGCAGGATGTGGCACAAAAAGGATATTAACTTTCACTTATTTTGAAGAATTACTTGGAACTGAAATCCCTGATATCACATCTGCCTGTTCGTAGATGTTGGTGGCATCTTTTGCCAGACACACATAGGCTGCTAGGAGGGAAGGCTGAAAGTGTCCTCACAGCACAGGACCTATCTCTGCAAATCAGCATTTCTGTAGAAGAAGATCTGTGGTGCTCAGGAGGTGTGGGACAGGACAGTGGGACACCTCGACGAAATATTCTCATGGCTGTCAACCATTTAAGGAGGTAAAGGTCCAGTCGTTGGTCTCCACTCTGTGATCACAGCAGCTCTAGTTACTTGCTGCTGATTCGTGACACACCATTTATATCACAGACGACATTCCTGCTTGAACCACATCCAATCCATTTTATGCTTATACCATCCTTTCCAGTACATGCCTCTGTAAGAAGTTAGCCTTTTGAGATGGAGTAGGCAGCGATACAAAAATCAATGCATAAATAATACAGAAATACCTAAGTACATGTACCTCGTTCCTGCCATGCAAAATGCATCTTAATTAATTTTTCAAAAAGGGAAGGATGAATTAGATAAGCAAAAATAAATATTATGCACCAAATGACACAAAATTTAGCCTACTATTATCTTCAGTTTAAAATGGGTGATGTCCTTACATTTCAAAAAGCTAGGATATAAATATTACCCTCTCAGCTTTGGAGAGATTTGATTCAACTGCAAAAACCACAAAGACAAAATCATCATGCTGGGTCAGAACAGTGGCTTAACAAGTCACAAGTGACAGGCAAAGCCTCAGCGGCTGATGAACAAGATCTTAGGACTGTTAAATACGAAAAAATCCACATCTGCTCCTCTTGATATTTCTTAACAGTAGTCAAATGGTTTTCTCACTGGAATGTGAAGATTTCTAGACTTTGTAGCCTAATTATTTCTGCCCAGTTTTCAATATTTTTTTAATTCTAGTGAGATCTTGAAGCCATTGTTTTGAAGCAGTCACTTCCGTGGGCTGACTAGGTATATGTGAAAATGCATTAATAAGTTCCCCTTCTAGTCATTCCTAACAAATATCAAAATGTAGCAGGTTATAATTTCACATATTCTGGTAACGTATTTTGCTGAAGCAATAAGAACATCTTATTGATAGAATAAGGGAAGAATGTAAAGTATGGAGCAAAGAAAGAAAAAGAAAGTAAAAAGAAGAAAAACAAATTGTCTTACAATAATTTATAAAGAAATTATTTTTTTGGTGACTTTGGTTTCACGAGAAAAAAACTTGACATTAGTTTAGAGGAAAAGCAAGTATTTTTCAAAATGATTACTAAAGAAATCAGATAAAGTAACACTATGTGTGGGAGGGGGAAAAAAAAAGACTTGAAGACAGACCCAGTATTAAGGAAGAAACCTGCTACCTGATCAAGAACTGGCTAACTAGAGAATTATAATACAGGTAGTGAAGACAAAGATCAAAAGCCTGTTTTAAGAAACGGCTCCCATTATGCTTATGTAACTCAGAGAAGAAGAGAGGAGAATCTCTAGTGTAGATGGAATTAAGGCAATGAAGCACTGAAGGAGTTGAAATGGAAGAAAATTAGTGTGGCTAAAGACAGAAAAACTACATAGTATTAAGATTAAAAAAGAACAGAGATGGATTAGGTGAAGTAATATGGAACCAGAAACAGAAAAAATGAATGAAGAGAACATTCTTACACCGAGAGATGCTGAGAATTAGGTAAAAGAGAAAGAAAAGATGAAATATTTGTAATTACTGAAGCTTAAGACCGTAGAACTTCTTGGAAATAAATATCTTGAATAAAGTCTTCTCATGACCGAGAAGAGAAAGAACAGATTTACAGGCAAACGTAATGTTGCTGGTTTAGCCACATCTCCAAGGCAAAAAGATCCACAGTTTTCATAAAAGTCACATATATTGTCATGGAAACAAAACTGGAAGTGTTGCTTTGGTGAGGGTATTTCGGGCCCAGCGAAAGCAAAGATGCACATTTGCTTGATTCAGTTATACTAAACAGGGGAGGTCTGGTGTCTAGTTATATTTGGATAGCTTTGGTATAAAGACTGCCTTGCCTAATGCTTTTAACTTTTCATTAAATGCAGAAGTAAGAAAGGATAAATATTAAAACACTTGATGTAAACAAATATGGCTTCATTTTCATGATTTCCATATTACTTTCCTGCTGGATGTATTCAAACAAGTTTATTCTCTAGATTATTCTATTTACCATCTTACATGGAAAGAAGTGTTTAGATGTTGGACTGCTGTTCAAAACTGACTATGTTGTCTTTTAGGTAAAGCACACAGAAAGGAGAAATGCAGCTTTGGTTTCTCCTTGGCACTGTCCTGTTCACTAATGGGAAGTATTAGGGATGGCATCTGAAGTTTCTGGCCATTCTGAAATGTCAGTTGATTAAAGTTTTGATTGAAACCCAAATGGTGCTGCATAATAACAGTGTTACCTGAGAAAGAGTTATTTTGTTGTCTAAACTAGACTTTCACTAAAAAGAAGGAAAAAGGGGGGGAGGCGGGAAGGGGAAAAAGAGGTAAAATAAGCAAATAAGCTGGAAGTGATTGAGAAAACTCTTGTGTGCTATAGTGCTTAGGATTTATCCAGGCTGGAGGGAGGTATGCTAACAATCATGTCCTCTTTCTGAAATGCTGAGTAATGAGACACTTTCAAAGTGGAATGATTGACATTCAAAGTGTGGAAATGACCAAACATTTAAAACTTGCTGTCCAAACCACTTACAAAGTTGGCTTTTCAGTGAACACTGTTCAGAAAGCTATCTTCTCTCATTAACAAACATGTCTATAGCCATTCATTTAATCTCTGAGGGACTGTTCAATATCTCTTCCAAGACAAGACTAGAACTATAGATGGAGACTGTAAGAACCTGGTTCAAAACAAAAGGCGGGGGTGGGGAAGGGGGGGTTCTGCAAAACGGCCCCAGGTAGGGAATGCTTTGCCAAAGGGGTCTGAATGTTTCCATTGGCTCAAAGGGCCGTGGTACAAGTTAATTGAAGAGAAATCCTCCGAAGGAGCAACCATATGGAGCACAGGAAGTCCTCAAGATGAAGGGGGTTAGAGGGTAGTAGAGTATCAGGTGTAAATAACTTACCTTGTTCTTATATTTTCCTCCATTTGCTTACGCCTGCCTAGGAAGTGTAGCCAGGGGAGCTTCGGTCAGTCATACTATGCATGTTTTTATGCTCTTTTAATCGAAGCACTTCGCCTCAGTTGAGAAACTTCCTTCTCACTAGCATGCTACCGCATACTCTCATCATTTAAACCTTCTGATCATAGGTCTTGAAAAACCTTCACTGCTCAATCTTCATCTGCTGGCAGTCACACCTCTCTGAAATCTCAGTGGTGCTTGGTGTGACCGATTCACACCGAGCACAGAGAGCCTGGCAGTGTGCTGAAGCTCTGTCCCCATCTGGAAGCCAAAGGGGCATGGTTAAGACCAGGATCCAACTTATACCCTCTGCCGTACGGCTCTTCCCAAGCTCGTACAGGCATTAGCACCCAGTGCTCATCTAATCTCTTCATCCACACTTCTCAGGCATTTCTGATGTCATTTCAGTGAAGAGCTTGGTTTGAGTGTTCAAGGAAGATGAGAGCATGTCCTAGCCTGGGCTTCTGAGGGCTCTTCTACCATTTCAGGTGAAAACAACCACTCTGTGTAATTGTTCTGAAAGAGAAGCCCAGCCCTTGCTCGTGCAAACAGCCTACACGGATCAGTGGCGAGCAGTGATGAGCCATGTTCCAGCCTCTCGGAGGACACCGAGACTCAGAGGCGATGACATGCTGGGGAGCAGCGAGGGGCTGGCTGCTCCCTCAGGGAAGGATCTGAGGGAGGGAGACCCCATGGCAGGCTGTGCCCCTGCTGGCGGGGTCCCATCCCTCAGGGGCTGAACCAAGGGCTGGCAGCAGCATCCACTGACAGCCCCAGGCCCAGGATGGCTCCTGCTCCAAGGTCGCCCTGGGTGTCCAGTCCAAAGCAGCAAGGGCCAGAGACCGGACTGGAGACACACACCCCCAGGATGTGCCTGGGCCTGGGACAGACGGCCCCGAGACAGGCTGGAATGGGGGGGTGTGAATGCCAGGGCCTGACTGAGAGGCTGTCTGAGGTCCCAGAAGAAATATGCAGAAAAGGACTTCAGGACTGAAAATGGAGATAATAAATTATTTGAAAGAAAGGCTCCAAGTGCCATGTGTTTGTGCAGCATCCAGCACGGTATCGCCTTGATTATGTCCAGAGCTCTTGAGTCTTGGTATTGTATGTGATAACTCCAGGTTGTATTATTTTATTTATAAACTATATCATTTTTCCTTTTTCCCTTTCTTGCCATTAATATTCTTTATCTTCCCTCAACCTAGCTGTAGATTTTCCCCTTTTATGAATATTTATCATCCTATTTATCATATATTAATTTGGAAAAGAAAAAGGGAATTTTAAGGAGTTAAATGAACAGCAATCCTAGCTTTAAACAAACAAAGTCTTATTACTTAGTATTCCAGAGTTGAACCCAACAATTCTTCCTCTGTGGCTCCCAGGACTTAAACCAGCAATAAAATAAATGGACACAGTCCCAAATACTGAGGCTGGCTTGTTATCTCTCTATGTACTTTTCAGATAACAGACATTAAATAATTCACTATACAAAGTCTTATTTCAATTAAAATGGTAAAACTGATAAAGAAGTTTTCTTTACTTTTGGGAACAGATCTCTGGCTTGTAATTGCATTAATTACAAATACACACAGTCGAAAAGTTATTCAAATGCAAATTTTCTTAATGAGAAGAAAGAACTGGGAGTATAATTTTTAGTTGTTGCAGTTAATGGAAGTATTTGATTTTGTTTTAATTGCACTTTTAATAAAATAAAGTGCTCTCATAGTGATGAGATTTCACTAATACGGCATCCTCTGACAGCAGTGCTGGCACTTGCAGAGATTGCTGATGGTGGGAAGACCCGCCGGTGTTCGCCACTCACCCTGGGCAGAGCTGTAGGTGGTAAGGTGCTGGTCTCTGGCTAACAGCAGTGTACTAAAGGATGTTGCCGAAGTAAAGCTCTAGGCAGACAATTTATGCCTTAAAAATACAGGGGGAAGAGCAAATAGAGGGCCCCACTGTTGTCATAACTTCGAATTGTGGAGGAGGGAGTTGGGGGAGCCATTTGGGGAATGTCTGATCCAGTATCTCCACTGCTTTCAGTGCAAGAATCATTATGAGAATACCCACACGCAATCTTCTGTAGGTGTGCCCAAGCTTAATTAAAAAGCAAATAAGAACGAAGTTAGAAAAAACTATTTACTTCATTTTGTTTGCTTGCTTATTTTGAAATACATTTGTGCCCTGCAAGAAAGTCATGTAACAGAAAGTGTCGTGCTCCCTCACGAGCAGCTGGTGTTCACAGGTCCCCTGTTGAAGAACACCTACCTAGTCCACCCCTCTGTGCACGAGGCAGGGGCAGCTACACCTGAGCCATTCCTTACAGACGTTTATTCTACCTTATCATTAGAAACCTTTGGTGATGGTGAGCTTCCAGGCCCGGACTGAAGCTTGGTGTACTCCCGTTCTCGATGAAGTTATCTTGATGTGAGAAGCAGGGAAAAGGAGTGCCTTCTGAAACTGTTTGCAACCTTATGGAAAGAATTCATGTTTCACATACTAGGGACTTTTCGGTTTATTTTTTTTCTTGGAAGAATGTCAGTTTGAGGGTTTTTTTAGCTTTCAAGTAGTTGATATTACAAAAAAGCATGGACTTCCCTGAAGATTCCCTAATATTTTGTTGAACACTGGTAAGAAACTGCAGTAACTTCTCTTCATAAAGATTGATGCCAAAATGTGTTTCCCTCGTTCCCCCAATTTTCTTTCTATTCTAAATTATTATTACAAATAACCAAGTATATAAATATTAGTGGGTTGCTTTTCAATCTTGCATGTGAGATGGTATATCCAAGGGAGAGAAATCACCTGGGAGAACAGGAAGCACCAGCCTGGTGGCTCAGAGACACTGTCCTATCCCTCTTCACCCTTCAGTGTGGGAGAGTTGGAGGAAAAACGATGGCATGCATTTGGCAAATCCCAGCACTGGATGAGCCTCCTGTTACTCGTGAGGAGCTGTGTCTGAACCCCGGTGGGTTACATTTCCTCGCCTGTGAGTTCAGAATGCCAAGCTTTCCAACTGTTTTTTGCGATTTAAAGCAAGAGCAAGTTCCAGAAAGGCTTGGTCTATTTGCAGACAACTCAGGAACATTGAAAAGGTAAAATGTATTAAATAAATAGGGATGTTTTCATTTAACTCTAATTCTAATTAACACAGTTCAAGGAGTGAAAAAAGATTCCCATAATAAATCTTAGCTGCCTGCATCATATATAATGAAGAAATCTAGTTATTTTTGGCATTTTAACAGAATGTTATTTGCTATAGAGACAGTGTTAATTTTTTTTTTTTGAAGAAGAAGAAGCAAGCAGTTCAGAGGTACATACACAGCGAATTAATTTTTCATAGATATTATGCATAAATGAAATTTAGAGAAGAAATATGCATATCTTAAATTGAATGGATTCACCATGGAATCCTGATAAGCTTTCACCTGCTGTTAATTTTCTTCTGAGATGAAAACACTACCAAGCAACAAAAACAGATGTCTGAGCACATCTTCTAAGAGTGGATCTCAGAGTGGAAAAGAGGGTTTTCAGATTAAAATTTCTAACAGATTTTGATCCCAAGCAACAAGCCGTGGAGATCTCCCAGATAAATTTATCAGAATCCAATATATAAGGCCACTCACATGACAATCTCTATATCTTACAGGGGAAAGAAAATGGTTACAGGAGTGAAGAAAAGGGCGAGGCAAGAGCAGGAAGGAAAGGACATCATCCTGGGACAGAAAAGAGAGTACAGTGGAGTTCAGGTCAGAGAGCAATGGAGGAGGAATAGGGGGCGGTGGGTGGGGGTCTTTCCCAGTGTTCCACCTTCCCCAGTGTGTGCATGAGGGATATCTCCTAGTCAGCTCTAAGCATTTCACCTTTCTCCTACAGAAGCTCTGGAGAGGGGCTGTCTGTGACCTCCTCCACCCGCCCTGGGAGACACAGCCAGAGCTGCTGGTTTCAGGTGGTTTCTGCTCCAGGAGAACCTGCACTCATTTGGCAGCATTTGGATGGATAATCCAGAGAACCTTTTAATGTGCAAAGGACAGCTGATTTAAGTGGTCTAAAATCTGCGTGTTGACTCAAGTTGGAGTGTGTTGTAGCGATGGAGGTCACATCAGAGAGATGCTCTGGGGAATTTGTGGCCTGGGGTTCTCCACAGACAGCCTTTGGAGGAAGCAAGAGCAAACTTTTCTTACACCTATCAGGTTCCATTAATGTTTTTTGCTTCTTAAATACTGTTGTAATGAAATGTAAAAAAGGAACAGGATGTGAATAGCTGGGCTGGCTGTGTACAGGAGTAACCTGTACACTGTGAAATGGGGAAGGAGATAATGACAGAGGGAGACATCAATTTGCTTTTAAATGTTCACTATTACTGTAATCATCATGCCGTGAAAGGTCGTTAACATCTTGAGCTCTAGAGCCAA
Organism: Thinocorus orbignyianus; assembly: GCA_013400375.1. Classification (NCBI taxonomy): domain Eukaryota; kingdom Metazoa; phylum Chordata; class Aves; order Ciconiiformes; family Thinocoridae; genus Thinocorus; species Thinocorus orbignyianus. Next base: position 567,237 of record VXBW01004049.1, read on the forward strand.
GTTCCTTTTCTCTTTTCACATACCATATTTCAACACAACCGTAAGCTCCATTGTGCTACAATAAAGCAGAAGCTTGGGGAAGGGGAGCAGGCATTTCTAGCACCCCCACAGCTAGTGGAGTGGAGAGGGATACAGGATTCCTACAGCCACTCACTGGCCTTGGGGGGCACTTGTGGCTGCGCCCCGTTAACTGACCCCTTCCTTCTCTGTACAATATTGACAGTGGTTTTTCCCCCTCCAGTAAGTGCCAAGGGAAAACATCGTCTGGTTTTGCATACCTGACTTACATCACTATAGCCGCATCTTAAATGGTGTCTGCAACTGCTTAAAAGTCCACTCGGATGTGCGAAACCAAATGTAAATGTATTCTTTTCCAGAAAGGAATTATCTACTGAAAAACTCTGCTAAGGCAGTAAATGCATCTGAGATGTATCTGGTGCCCTTTCAGAGTGGGAAAGTCAACAAATATTACACTTCTAGAAAACCATGAAATGAAGAGTTATTTTAAGTTCTCAAATAACCTTAATTCTTCTTTATTTGAACAATGACCCGATAAACACACAACTTCTCTCTTTCTGTCTCAAAAACTGTACTGAAAGAGAAGCCGCCTGTTTTTTTCTCTGTGCTCAGCCTTGCCCTAGTCCAAAAAAGTCCATCCCACCTGCTAAGTGTACAGCTACCTCACCCCTCTCTTCCCACCTCTTAATGCTGATGCAAATGTGCAATGTAACACTTTTTTTTTCTTATTTCATTTCTTTTTTCATTTTTCCATTAGTCTCTACACAAATTATATTAATCTCCAGCTTCAGTGCTGACAGACTTTACAACAAAAAGACCTGTAAGGTGACTATACCCACCAGGCTCTTGGAAGTGCTTAAATGCAGTATGTTGCATCTTGTAAGGCACTAGCTGATCTCATTTTTCTTTCATCACATGGCAAATGCTGAGAGAAGGACTCTTGTTCCTCCTGTGCGGAGCATCTCCGGATGCCTCCCCTCACACCCACCGCTTGCCCACGCCACTCTCCTCACGCAGCAGTTCCTCCCCTGAGAAGCAGGACACTGGCGCTTGCCCAGTCCTCCCAGGGCTGTTGTCCCCAAGGGAGGAGGAGGCAGGTCACAGTTCCTCTTGTCTGTATTTCCTGAGCTTTCTTACAAGTTTTGGTAATTTCTGCTGAGTTTGAAATTATGCAGAGGTGCTGTCAGGCGGCTGTAATTATTCTCAGTAAGTTTTCAAGCAAACACAAATGACTTGTCAGCATGTATGGAGTGGCTCAGTGGCCAGACGGAGGAAAAGGAGGAAAAAGAAAGAATAAATCCTCAGTTTTAGTCTTTTGCACCATTTATCTAAGTACCACCTGTATAGCTCCAGTGACTGTTGGTTGTTCATCTTACACTCTGTACGAGCTTTGTCTTCACAGCACCCTTAGTGGCATGAGGTGGCAGAGGTCTGGGTTTCAAGTGGTGTGACATTCCAGCTTCAGTCAGTGGAACTGAATTGCTTCAAACGCTGTGGCCAGATCTATGACCCTGAAATGTTAGGAATAGGACGTGCCTCCGGAGATCATGCAATCCCTTTTTCTGTTAAGAAGCAAGGCTAGCTATTTGCAGGCCATCATGGCCTGTAGATGGCAAGTAGACGTGTCGATGTAGTGCTGAGCGACACGGTTTAGTACCTTGGTAACTTGGCAGTGCTTTTATGATCTTAAAGGTATCTTCCAACCAAAAAGATTCTATGATTCCATGACTCTGTGGTCCATGGCACCAGCAAAAAGGCTCAGTACAGCTGACTGACACCATCAGCACATCATCTACTGCTGTGACCTTGTGTGCAAGGGCAAGCAAGGAGAACAGCCGTTCCTGGCCACATGTTAAGGCCAGGAGTCATGGAAGGGTCCTGGTCATCTCCATATGCCCATGTGTGCATTCCTGCAATCTGCTGACTTGCTACCAGGGAGGAGGCTGCTGGTCCCCTGTGACCGTGGGGAGGGGAGGGCTGTAGTTGTGTCTGTGACCCACACAGGTGACAATGTGAGCCAAAGAGTTGAGGAAAGGGGACCGTGCTGGCACAGCCCGCTGCTGAGGGGGGCGCTTAATATGGTCCTGCACTGGGATGGCAGGGATTCCACCACCTCCTTGGCTAACCTCTTTCAAGGTTTATAATTAGAAGGTGAACTGTTGATAAGCATTCCCTTAAACAAGATTGACAAGTCATGCTGACTGAAAAGTAATTGTGTAGTAGATTCATCTTTTCCATAGAAAGGAGTCATCTTGCCTAAGGGTAAATATCTGGAAGTTGGTTGTTGATGTCTAGACTCATCAACCTAGATTCCCGTTATAGCCAGCTGAAAGAAACAGGCACCTCCAGGGCGTGATTCATCTGACTGTCTTACAAGAGATGTTAAGTGGGGAAGGGCTGCTGCAAAAATGATTAGAGTTGTGCAGGAAATGATATTCATATTCTGTGGGAAATGGACTTTAAAAACTTGTTTATTTCAATACTAGAATGAAAAAAAAATATTTTTAAAATTTCTGGAAAATCACATATTTAAAAATTCCCTCTTGGTCAGTGAAATGAAGGCTTTTTCCTGATGTTTTCTTATTATTTTATGTTTTATAATTTATGATGGGAAAAGTTATGTTCTGAGATGAAAAGAAGTTTTAATAAGAAAAACTGACACATGATTAGGTCAAACTGGAATATTTTGATTTCACTGGGATGCTTTAATTTGGATTGGTTTTGTCTCAGCAGAATTGGCCCATTCCTACTGAAAGTTTTGATTTCCATGGAATGCCATTTTTATAGAAAAAGGTGTTAACAGGATTTTTTCGACCAGCTGTAGCAGTTCTGTAAGTGGATAGACCTGGGTAAAATTAGCTTTTTTAAATCTCAAGACCATCTTTATAAAAACATTCTGCTTTTGATTAGCAAAGTTACTTTAACTTTCCGTAGGCTAACAAGTAGCTCTTGCTTAGAAAGGGCTAACTGTAGCATAGTTTTGAGGTATCTCTTATAAAGGCAAGCTTCTAATAAAAGTGAAATAGTTAGGCATATAAGATTGCTTTGAGCTAGTTGTTGTCACGATTTGCTTGAAGGACATGACCAATAGACTTAAGTATCATATAGTCCCTACTTGCACGTGATCAAGAGCGACAAAGAAAATAAACAGAATGATGCTGTAATAAGGAGAGTTTGTATTAGTCTTCCAATAAAGAAATGAGATGGGGATTTGAATTTTGTATTATAATGAATGATGGCTATCAAGCTATTTGAGACTGCGAAGCTCATGCATTGAGTTAGAGTATGACAATAACAAGCTGTGACAGTCTGACTGAGTAAGGGAAAGTTTCACAGGACTGGGTGTCTGGAGGGAAGACATCAAAGCTGACAAATGCCTTCTAGCTAACTTGCTTCCTTCTCCAAGGCATGTTCTAGTGATGCTGGGGGACAGATGTTAAATGGAGCTAGACAGAACTGAACACACTTCAGTAAATATCTTGCTGATAGAATGATTTACATACCAGGAAGAGAGAAGAAAATTTTTTAGGAAAATCTGAGCAGTGTTTTGGGCTTTGTTCAGGTGTACAGAGTCCAATTCACTCAGCCTAGTGGTGATTCTGCTATGCAGTATCTGCACTGGAGAGCAGCAAACACACTCTGTAGTCAATGGAGAGAAGCACATATTTCTATGGCACATTCTAGATACATGCTTTACGATGAACACGTCTCGGAAACACTTATTTGTCTCACCAGATTATAAAGAATGTCCAGGGTAACCAGCTTAGATGCCAGTGCCTAACAGTGGACTGTCACAAATCTTCAGTGCAGTCTCAGGATCTGATGCACTGAACCACTTCCTACAGAATATTTTGTAATTAATTTTGCATTTTGGTTATATTTATTTTTTTCACCAGCCACTTACATTTAATTACTGGCCAGGTGTTTTCTATAGACTAATTAGCTAACTGAGGGGTTACTGAGAACTGAAATATATATTGGAAGAGGAGACATTTAGATTGGATATTAGGAAGAAATTCTTTGCTGTGAGGGTGGTAAGACCCTGGAAGAGGTTGTACGGAGAAGCTGTGGCTGCCCCATCCCTGGAGGGGTTCAAGGCCAGGCTGGATGGGGCTTGGAGCAACCCGGGCTGGTGGGAGGTGTCCCTGCCCAGGGCAGGGGGGCTGGAACTCGATGATCTTTAAGGTCCCTTCCAACTCTGACCATTCCGCGATTCTGTGATTCTAATACATGCTGTTAAACTAGGAATTTGTTGAGTTACACCTTATAGCTGAATAAAGTGTAATCATTCATCAGTCATTTACTAATGGCCATATCCTGGTGGTTTTACACAAAAGGAGGCTTCCTCCTCTTCCATTGAGAGAGAGTGTTACAGGGATGAAATTTAACATCACAGGAACTGAGTCCTAGAACCAACCAATTTAATTTTTCTTCATTCTCAATTCTGTATGCTGGCCATAGAACTACGTAATTTTCTTCTCTACAACATTTAAGCATTTATAAATTGTCATCGTGCCTTTGTAGTTTAGGTTGTCATGTAGCCAAGCTGTACAAATTCACTCTTCTACTTTCTCTCTTCCACTTCCAAGCCATTTTTATGGCATCTGTTGTGTACTCTTCAAATTGCCAAGACCTTCAGGACACTGACTTGCCCGAACCTAAACAGACTATATCAAGTCTAGATAAAGCATCAGCCCTATGGAACTCTTCTGCTGCCCTGGGTTGTTCCATCATATACACCTGGGAATTTCCAGATGCCTGCAACACCTTTCACTCCATCTTGGATCAATACTGCCACACTCATGAACAAAGAGCAAAACCACTCACATTAAATTCCAGGCCACAGGTAAGGAATCTGGCAAAATAAAATGGAATCAACTCCAGAAACTAGATTTATAAATTTATCTGCAGATATTTTGTTATGCCTTCAAATAGCAGAAAATAGCTACCTAAAGTTAACAAGAACAGTGATTTTTTTTTATTTTTATTTTTTATTCTGAAATTAAAACCCAGCTGAAATTGAGAATGAGAGGAAGATGAGATAGATGCTTCTTGATAGATTAGGTAAGAAAGATATGTTCCAGCAGAATGTAATTATGTCAAGGTATTTACTGTTCAATAGAAGATAAATGGTATTTTAGAAGAATTCTATAAGAATCCAGGTAAGAATTTTTAATGAGGAAACTGATGATTATTTTAAAAGATGAGTCTACTGTCACTTAAACATAATGGGAAAAAAATCTCTTATATTTTTCTTTTTGTCTCACAGGAAATTGATAAAAGCAATTAAATTTCTCAAATTTGAAAACTTTTTACTAATGACAGGTTTCCAGTACTGTTTCACAGACATTACTGACTGCATGTACTTCAGCCCTTAATTCAAATATTTATTCCTTGTCCAGGAAAGTTATTAGAGATACTCTTGTGCAAACGGAAACAATCCCTACACTGCTTAAAATAAGCAGGCGTCACTTAACAGTTAAGTGTAACAGTTTGTAATCCACCTTCCTTCCTTGATCAAGTCTGCAAATTCACTGTCAACTCTATCAATACCCTAGATAACAAATATTCTGGAAAAATGAACTTAAAAAAAGAAATAGTAGATGTTAGGAAATACAGTTTATTTATTAGGAAAACCACACAATCACAAAAAGCAAGGCTCACAGCCTGCTCCTCAATCTATATAATGCAAATTACCTAAATCTTCCTTCCTGCAGTGGTTTTCAATGCTCTCAAAAGTCCTTTGACTGCACTGAATAGCTGTGCAAAATCCTGAGTCATTTCAGGCTGGAAAGATCTCTACCCAGCAGATTAAGGTAGTGGTAGTGGTGTGAGGTATCTGAAAACTACACTACATCTGAGAGCCATCGCCCGAGATCAATTCTAGCCCTTTTTCTTTGGAGACATTTTCTACACTGTGACACCTCTGTATTTACATCGGATTATAACATGAAATGGGCATTTCTCAGTGCCTTCCGTTTTAGCAAATGACATTATCATCAGATACGTAGGGGCTGGAATCAGACAAAACCCAAGCACTTTGAGATGGAAATTAGGATTACGTGCTTATATGACAGCCAGCAAAATCATAGAATCATAGAATCATAGAATGGTCAGAGTTGGAAGGGACCTTAAAGATCATCAAGTTCCACCCCCCCCGCCATGGGCAGGGACACCTCTCCCTAGAGCAGGTTGCTCCAAGCCCCATCCAGCCTGGCCTTAAACACTTCCAGGGATGGGGCATCAACAACTTCCCTGGGCAACCTGTTCCAGTGCCTCACCACCCTCACAGCAAAGAACTTCTTCTTAATATCTCATCTAAATCTCCCCTCTTCCAATTTAAAACCATTCCCCCTCGTCCTGTCAGTAGACTTTCTGACAGAGTCCCTCCCCAGCTCTCCTGGAGCTCCCTCCAGATACTGGAAGGCTGCTCTCAGGTCTCCCCGGAGCCTTCTCCTGATCCTGATCAGTCCATCTCCTGATCGAAGGTTCAGCAATATAAAATAAAACACATCTGATCTTCTTCAAACAATTCCTCTTTAAATTGTCCCTCAGGTTCTTTTTCATCTAGACTGTGGATTGGCAAAAATATTTTGGATCAGCAAGCTAGTGTAAAAGTAAATATTTCATGCCTACTCTCATTTTGCAGTCTAATCATAAGCATGCTGGGGCCATCAATGAAAGAATGCAAACCATGACATGCCTTGTGAAAACTCCTGGTTTGTGCATAGCAGAGGCAACCACCCTCCACCAAGTCCCAAGTGAGGAAGGCACTGCACTTGTCCAACCAGACCTAATCATACCAGCACACAACGTTCATCAGGAAAACTCTTCCACGAAACCTGCCTGTGGAGTACTCTGCTATGCTTCCTGACAGCCACCAAGCACTACAGAGCAGTGCTAGCACTTCTGGAGGTTTATCTTCCACTGCCTTAGATATTCTGGAGACAATACCAGAATGAAAACTGGTGGGCAAAAAGTGGAGCACAACTCAATACCAAGACCAAATCCTATTAAACAACAGAAAAAGCAGAAATTTAGGTTCAGAAACATCCCAAAATGGGGATGGACCTGTTGAAAACAAAATTCAGCATATCAGGACCAGCTCTGACAGATATTTGTATAACCTCTTTCCAAAATTTTCCCACAGAAATGTTAAAGCAGCCACATAATAGAGCTTGTCTCACTTTAGACAGAAGACCCTCTCAAATACAGGTTTTCTGATAAAAAAATTAAATTGCTATCTTCTTGCTCAAAAGACAACTCCTGCCTTTGTAACAGCCTTTTACAGACTGGAAGAGTTAATGTGATTCCCTTAAGAGCATTATTTACATACACAGATACACACACATCTCACAGACCAGTAAGTACTCCTCCCTAAACGTATAGAGCTGAAGTGTGAGTCAGACACCTCAATGAGAGGGATGGTTGCACACTCCCCATTTCCATGCTGTATTCCCCTTTCTCTCAGAGGCATTTTCTAACATGTTTGGATTTGTTGTTGTCCTCTGGCTTGTCTCTGGTGGTGTGCTGACCCATAGCAGCCCAGCTGGTGCCAAGTAGGGTAGACAACTACCTCTAAGTGCCTTACTTATGACATTTATTCAATACACCACAGAATAATCTTTGCCTTTTCAACAGCAGCGTCATATCATCAGCTTGAATTGAGTTTGCTGCCCATGGAGGTTTCTGTTTCCCCTCCTGTATTACCCCTACCCACTGAGGAGGAAGGTGACGAAGGTATTATTCTGATACAGGGCTCCGTGGCTCAGACAAGATATGTGAAGGAGTGACACAGAGGTGACAATATGAAATCAAAGCTAAACCAGAAGCTTGACTTTTTACTTCAATGAAAACAGAAGTAGATTTTATGTTGGAGGAAAATTGCACAGCTCATGCAGTGCTTAGTGTCAAAGGCTTTACACTCCCTTTGAATGGTATCTCTATGCGTATTTGCATGAAACTACTTGGGAAGTTTTATTACCAAATTTAGGAATAGAGTCCAGAGCTGGTAGGAACCAAAAGATGTATCCAGTCCCAAGGTAGTACCTGTTATATTTGACAGATATTTGTCTGACCGGCTCATAAACAAGCAGGCAGAGAAGCTTCCACAGTCACAGTGCTTTCAATATGCCTAGCAAAAATAATGGAACGATAATATTTAGCCTGAAATTTTCCTATGATTTAAGCCCATTTTATATTTTCCTATTCCCATTAGCCCACAAAACAGTCTTTCCCTTTCTACCTTCAAGTCATTTAAATATTTGATATTTGTCATGTCTCCCCAGCATGTTTACTTTTTTATAATAACACAACACTGTTGACTCATGCTTAACTTAAGTACCCGTATCCATTCCTCATACTGCGTTTCAGATAAGAAATACCATTTAAACAGAGCAGTTCTTTGAATTTGTCCCTGAACTGCATCCTGATTTTCTCAGACTATTTCTCCACATCAATACTAAACCTCTCTTGGGTGCATTTCAGTCCTCCCAGCTTTGAATTGTCTGTAAACATAAAATATCTGCAATCAATATTGAGAAACACAGCTTATGGATATTCTATATATGCAAACCATTGCATACAGGACATTTGCTGCTGTTTGAGATCACTGTGAGACAAGAGCAGCCACACCAAGCACAGTTACTCATAAATGAGAAACATAGGAGAAGCGATTCATGGAAGCAGCACTATCCCTAAGCAATTCTAATTTATGTATCTTACATTTACAGAACATGGCAGAAATCCATACCTCTCCAGCTTTAATGGTATGCACAGCCATATGCAAGCCTAGCCTTAACTGTGTTCTTAAATCTCTTCTGTTCAGATGTTTTAGGAATACTGAGTACTTTTTACTTTACTGACATTTTCATTTCATAACTAAACCACTGGTGTAGTTTCCAAATACAACCCAGCAAATTATCATCTCCCATTGCTCTAATCAAATTGGCCGGTACACCTCCTCTGGTAGATATCCTCATAAATCACTGAGGCCTGATCTCTATCTTCACCAAACCAAGGTCCATCCCATCCTCCTAGAGATCTCTCCAACCACACATATACACAGACTCAGCCACCTAAAAATGCAGTTTTGTCCTCAAACACTGATTTTTAGTTTGCATTTACCCTTTACAAGTTTTTTATATAATCATCCCCGAATGCTTTTACTTTTCATTCTGTGAAATAACCATGGAGACCTAAAAGGGCTGACGTTTCTCAGCAAGGAGGAGTAAGGTGCTGCTGCAGACTCTTTGTAGGGAAAGTAATCCAAAACTAATCCTGTTTATTGCAGCAATAGTTGTTCTACAGCCTTTACTACCCAACATTGTTCAGAATTTTTAGTAGATTTTCTTTCTTCATCTGGAAGCAGTTCTAAGAAAAAGTTAAAAAAAAAAAACAACAAAACACCACCACAGAAAAAGAGCATTTCATTGTTGAGAACAGCGAGCAACACGATCAGCTACGGCAGCAAAACTGCAACAGCAGCTTCATGTGTTGTTCCCAGGCGTGCTAAAGCAAGCTAATTTTAGCAATCCTTATGTATTCTCAGAACATGTGTTCATTCTTTATGAAATTGCAGGATATCTTAGTAGAGGGGTTTCATGTAAAATATTTATGATTAATCCTGTGGCTTGGTTTGGCTTCTGTCCACTCACGGTGAAAGAACTTTAAACTTCTTAAGTGGAAGCACAACGTGAAATATTAAAGAGAAATATTTATATATACATTCCCTTTCTAACTATGGATTTCAGACATGAGATAAAAGGTTTCTATTGTTGATTATTTCAGCTCTCTTGGTACTACAGCAGAGCACTCAGTGCCAAGCTCAAGGCTACAGCTTGGGGATTTCAAACTGACAGAGAAATGCTCCAAACTAGCAGTCTCCTTTGGATTTGCCAAAAAGTCTTCTGAGCTGGCAACCAACAGCAGTGTTCTTCAGGTACAAAAAAGATCAAATATAATGAATCACATTTATCAGCCTCTAGAGGAACAATTACATTGCTCTATTAAATAACAGCAGTTTGTTTGTATGAGGTAATGATTTCGCGATTCCACACTGGAGCCCTGCCTGTGCTGGGCACCACTGGAAGATCTGCCCTAGGTAAGTGGGACGGCTCGCTGGCACAACCAGCTTTACATGCAACACGAGCAAACTTCTCACAGCCCTCTTTTAATGGACACACTCGGATACAGAACTTGCCATGCTGTCCAGCCAGCTGTTATCTTTTAATAAGAGTACGTTTAAAAGGAAAATTAATTCAGTAGCTGCTCTAGTAATTTCCATTACTCCATTTAATGCTCCCTGTCATAGGGACATCTTTATGGAACCATACAGTGACAGATTGGTCCTCCTTGTTATCAGGTATCTATCAAGGGAGCCTCATCAAACAACTCTGGTGACTATAAATCATGTTCTTGTTCCCCTGGATATACCCTTGTGTCCTTTGCAATTTTACCTTCCTTTGTCTTTAAAACAAGAATTAGCAAAGAGCAGAATTTGAACTCCAACAGATTCAAGGTTGTTTATCATTTTTGGTGAACGTTTTCACTATTTCTGATGGTTACCATACTAAAATAATTTTGTCATCTAAACCCCTTCACTGTAAGACAATGCCCGGTGTACAGCACTTAGAGTTGTCATTTGTCTTTTGTAACATGATTTCTTTTCTCCATGAAAGTCTGGAGATTCCACCTCCACCAGGCAATAACATAACACCCTGTAATAATATCCTACATTGTGCTGTTTTCTCTTTGTATACAATGAAGACTGATCAACACTGGTCTTTGCTCTGTGTCTTCTCTTCACCCTGCCCTGATTTTGTGCTTTACCTATAAACTTAGACTTCCATGTTTAGGGAAAGGAAAATCCACAGATCTCAACTTACCACATCAATACATTCCTAAACTCTGTAAATGATTTTTCAAACTGCAGCAAATCGGTTCAGCTTGCTGAATTTCTAAGCTCTGCATAATCTGCATCAAGCAATATATAACCAACAGAAGAATATAAAAACCCACCAGGCCCTTTGATCCAAAGCAGTGCATTCCAACACTCCCAATGCAATGGTAAACAACGAGAGCCTTGCAGTGCCCATGCTAGTCAGCAGCTCGGCACTCGAGGCCCTACCAACACCAGAGAGATTAGAATTGTTTATGATTCAACCAGAAAGCACCCAAAACAAAGGTTTAAACTTTCAGAGAAAACCAAATGGATTTTGCTGACTGTCCTGGGCATGTGGGAGGTGCTCAGTCAATTACATGACAAGAGAACAAAAGTTTGAACCCGAGCATGCTAGATACTTTGCACACATACTGTTACTAGTCCATTACATTACACACTACACATTAACACTACTCACACGCTACACGCTACACACATTAACCATGAAGCAGCTACTTTTGATGCAACCTAAGCCAAACACTCAGAAATTTACTTTAGATCTAATCAGAAAAATACTCCCTGCAGAGCTGACAATGTATTACTGACCTAAAAATTATGATAGGAAACAATAAGGGAAGTATTCACGTTGCCCACTTTAGCAGCCTACAAAACCTGGCTCAGCTTCCTCCACAGTAAATACAGAGGGATAAGTACCTCAGAGGTTATTTCAGAAGATCCTGTCCAGGCAGCAGTGTAAGTCCTCTGGGGGCAACCATCCTGCTGACCTCAGTGGCTCTCAGTTGTTCCTTGGAGGTGTGGGACTCTCCTCTGCTGATTTCAGAAGGTGCCCACACACCTTGTTTAGAATCTTAGGTCAGAATCTAAAATTCACTGAGCCATTGTAGTTTTCAAATTGGCCAAAAGATGGTTTGTTGTGTTTTTTTTTTTAATATCAATGAGTTTTAAGCTTAATTTTTCTAAGTTCTGCAAAATGTGCACCCGAAGCAGTAACCAACGGATAGCGAAGCTAGTGTCACGTACATTCCCCTGCAGGCTGCAGATCTTCAAACTCCATGCTGTACTTAAGGAAATATATGCTAACAACCTTCTAGTATATAAACACCAAGTATAATGGATTTTACATCCGGTTTCACTGGTACAAATATAATGCAATTTCAATACAAAGCACTTTCAATAATGGAAATTGATGCAGAACAAATATCATGCCCGTTGCTTCATACTTCTGTGTAATGTAAATAACAACCATTTCCAGTGGGATTTTTAAGGCGAAGAAGCATCTTCTTTTCCTCACCTTGATATAGATTAACTTGGCAAAAAAATAAAAACAATGTATTTATGAAAGATACAGCAAGACAGCAATGCAGGTCTGCTGCTTTTTTGGCATATACTGCATGACCAATGGTCTTACAGACTTCCTCATAATGACTGCATGCTTGAGCCCCTTTGGTGCTGAGCTCTCTCTCACATTACTTACTAGTCCAGAATTTAGCTATCTAGGGTAAGTTAGTCATCTAGGTCTCCCTCTGTCGTCAGTAGAGTGGCAGGTACCTCCAGAGGATGAGTCATCTTGTCTATTTTAGACATGTATCTCAGAACAGTATGAATCATGCTGAAAATCCCTCTCCCCATGGCTTACAGAGCAAGCCTAGATGACTTGCTTAGCCAGGACACCCAACTTCCAGCCAGCTAAGACAGGCACTTGCTACCTAGTGTTCCTGCAAAAGGGATGGCAGTAGAGAAGAGTGTTTCTTCGAACGCAGACGCATGTCAAGTGATGACAATATAGAGGCACATTCATGCTGAACTATCAGGCCATAACAGCGTTAAATCATTATCAGCCTGCCTTGTTTCTGATTTCAAGGTGAAAAATTCCCTGCTCCTCTGCCAACTTTTCATGCTAACTAATTGGCATTCAAACATGTTGATAAGGCAGGTGCAGGTGGGCAAACACCCTGGCAAGCACCAAGCCTATAAATTAGTGACTGGGGAGGACATTTTTTCTAGCCAGTTCAGTTAGACTTTAATCCCCACTGGTTAATACTGCTTATTGGTTTTATATCTTTCTGACTTAAATTCATACAAGAATACTCTCCTATAAATTGCGTTCAAAATACGCAATTAGACTCAGGAAAAAAATAAAAGGTTATTGCAGTCTTCTATGTCTACTCCTTTTTCCCCTTCAAAAAGGGCTGGATAGGGAAAAAGAAATCTGCTAATTAAATTACAAGATTCTGAAGAGGTCAAAATAGTGTAGCACACACAAAGATTTAAATCAAAGAACACAGGAAGCAGTGCAATTCAGACTTGTCATCCTTTGACACAGATTGTAAGAGAATAGTCAGGAGTTTTAGAGAAACACACATCTTTCTCATGCTTTTTCTCCCTCTGGGGTCACTGCACTACAACCTATTTTTACATAAGAGAAAAATAAAAAAAAAGATTTTTCAGTGTTAAAACAGGTTGGATGCTCCCTTATCTCATATTCAACCAGGAAGCATTTCAGAAAGCCTAGCGTCCTCCTTTCAACCTGGTCTAAAGCATTTCTACTGGTTATAGACATCATTCATCCACAACATTATAACTCTAAAAACCTTTATTTTTAAAAAAAGTGGGGGAAAAAAAATGGAACTTCCAATGACTTGCAAATAAATGGTATTGAAATACTTCCTTTAAAAATGCAAAAGCTAGAGAAGAAATAAAAGCAGCGGAAAGATAATAAGCCTAGCTACATGCCCCCAAAATGTTAGGGGTACTGATGTCCAGATGTTAATTATTTTTCCTTCAAATTTTATCTTTAGTAGTGTTTGTCTAAGGAATTCCTCTGGAAAAACAGCTCACCAAATATGATGAAACTGGTAGTATGTTATGTTTTTGAATTTTCCATCAACTTGAAACGCTAATTCTGCATTGCTGGTTTCTTCACGAAGCACATTGTACAAAAAAGGAAACTCAGGGGGAAGGGAAGGGAGGTGACAGAAAGATGAAAAAAGTGGAAGAAAGAAAATAAAAAGGGTAGGGATGCCAGTTGTCATGGAATTGCCAATGTCTTACTGATGACAGCAGAAGACAACTTTGCATGACCGAACAAAAAGTTTAGTTACAAAAATACTGATTGCATTTTACCCAACGCATCTTAAAGAAGGAAGACAACCCCCTCACCCTCACAGAGACTCCCATGCACTCTGAAGCCTCACCAGTGTGCACCAGGTTCATGTCACAAACCTCATCCTTTCCACGTCCTGAGCTGAGTCGAGCTCCTCTGGATGAAACATCCAGCAGCTGTAGAAGATCACATTTTGTAGAGTCTCTTCTTACCGGTAACATTAGAAACTATCTGAAAAATCAGAGCTGTTTTGTTTGGCCCAGCCTTGGCATATGGACCCACAAAGCCTGTTCCAGTTCTCTGGATGAATGCAACATTCCAAACAGTTTTTCAACTTCCATGTTGAAAACTTGCAAAAATAACATTCAATAATCTCCAACGATCTGCTGTTTTCATAACCATGCATGCCAGGTAAGTTGATTATTAGATAGGCAATCATTTGGATGAATCATTTGGATGATCTTTCTTTCCTGCATAGCGCAGCAAAACCCTCAGCATAACTTCAACATGCAAACCCCTTTCAATACTGTGCCAATCAACACCTAACTGAAGGTGGCTGCTGAATGTAAAGATATGCATAATGATTTATTTCAAAGTTCCCTTAAATTGAGACTTATATTATGAAATAATACTAAAACGGAGACTTATCAGAGGATGTTCACTGGCGTAGGAAGTAAAGAAAAAGGAGAATTTGTGGTTCATAAAAGAATTAATTTGCAGTTTACATCTCCACACAAATCTGGAAAAAAAAGAAAGTCTAATACAAGGCACCATGTTCGCATTTGTCTCATTTCTTAACATATATTTCAGTGCTTAAAATAGCAGAATGATATCAATATTTTGATCCTTAGCAATGCTCTCTTTTCTACACTCAATACTCATCTTAAACCAGTCCTAATTGCGTTTGTTCATTTGCTTGGTCACGTGTTGTCAGTCCTGCAATAGCTTTAGTCTCTGCAGTAAAATATACTGTGAATCCGCTCCCTTTCCCTAAAGATCAGTTGATGAATTGCCTCCTTCTGCAACTTCAGAATAACATGTAATCCTTTGTTTTCTTTTCATATGAGCTTATTCAGAAATTTGCCAGCACCAGCAACATGATCAAATCTTCAGGAAGACCTCTAGTCTTGCAGGCATCTAGCAGGCCAACATGCATGCATAAGCTGCATTTTTGCTTACAAGAAGGCAAACAAAATCTGCTGCTTTCAGCAACTTCAAGAAGCTTGATAATGATACCAAAATAAACAATATTACCTACATACGAGCAGCACAAGTGACACTACGGAATTATCTGTACCTACGGTCTTGAATTCTTCTCCCAAGCTCTCATGAAATGGTCAGTCCCTGTACTGCAGCTGGGAGTGAACATCACTGCTTTCATTCCCATGATTGAGGGGAAAGTCACTGCACTGCTCCCACTTTCAGCCAATTCCACTGATTCCCCAATTCATATCACAATTTAAAAGTGCTTTTCATTTCTAGAATCCTTGCATCCCAACATCTCCCACAAAATCTCATCACCTCTTACACCACATTTACAGTATTATCTTTGAGCAATCTAATATAGATTCTGTCCCCGAAAGTTAACTTCAAGAAACATTAAAATTTACATAAAAAAATTAAACTGATTCTCAGAGGAACTGGTTTTTCCAGCTTCTCTAAATGGTAGCACGCTCTATGCAACAAGAAAATGCTAAGAGGCAGTCTGCGGACTTAATCGAATTGTGCATGTGAATACAGTTATTCAACACGCAGAGACTTCTGCAGAGCATGACCTGAGCAACCCAATGCTGCAGTGATCTCCATATGACATTTCTGCCTAACAGAAAAAGACCCAAGTTTGCAGCCTGTTTGAATTAGTATCGTGTTTCTACAGGCTTACGACACTTGCTGAAGTAGGCTTAGCCTTGAACAACGCTGCCTGCTCCTACAATCCAAGGAATAAAACACAGAACACTGCTTTCTGTTCTACATCGTGTTTTGAAGATTTTCACATACATAGCTGATGAGTAAGATAAGTTGCTACATAAACATTCACTCAAAAAAAATTATTATGCATATGTGTTAAAAGAGTTACTTTTACAATATTTTTCACTTTGCTGGTTCCCAAAATTAAATTTGCAGTGAGATTCTACAGGAATTCCTTCTCCAGAAGGTGGGCATGCCATTAATTATATGGCTTCTGCAGGAAAATAAAAGGCACAGTCATAGGTCATAGCTGCATTTGAGTTATCTGGGATGCAGGACAGAACCCATGCCAACAGGCTGCTCTCACACCAACATGCGTGTTCCCTAACCAAATGTGGTGAGGTCGCTTACTCCCTCTCTTCAGCCCTCTAGCCCTTACTCACTGAAGGTAACATGTTCCCACCTCTTTCAAGTCTAGCATGCTCAGCTTACAAGCAGGAGAACTAACCTCTGCAAGGCCGCACCTGGACCATGGCTTAACGCCAGACGGCGACTAAGACCACACCGCTGCTTGCTCGCTCACTTCTCCCCATCCCCATTGGGATGGGGAAAAGAATCAGAGAAATAAGGAAAACTCATGGGTTGAGGTAAAGACAATTTAGTAGGCGGAGCAAAAGCTGTGCACGCAAGCAAAGCTGGACAAGGAACTCACTGCCTGCTCCCCAAGGGCAGGCAGGCTTTCAGCCACCTCCAGGAAAGCCGAGCTCCATCACACCTGACAGTCACTCCGGAAGACAAATGCCATCCCTCCAGACGTTCTCCCCTTTCTCCTCCTTCCCCCAGTCTATATGCTGAGCACAACACCCATGGTATGGAATATCCTGTGGGTCACTTGGGTCAGCTGTCCCGGCCGTGTCCCCTCGCAGCCTTCTGTGCCCCCCCAGCCCTCGCTGGTGGGGGGTGTGAGGAGCAGGAAAGGCCGTGGCTCTGTGTGAGCACTGCTCAGCAGTGACTAAACGTCCCCATCATCCGCACTGCTTCCAGCACAAATCCAAAACACAGCCCTGTGCTGGCCCCTGAGAAGAAAGTTAACTCTACCCCAGCCAGAACCAGCACAACATGCAAAAGATAATTTATTCTGTATAAATAGGTCTCTCTAGCTATTATTGACAACTTATCCTTATAGTTCACATAGCTTTAGGTCGAATTCTTGATATGCAGTTCAAGATGTCGATTTTAAAAAAACATGTAGTAGTTACACTGAGAGGTTTTATACTATTTCTAAAGGAACAAAAAATTATTTGCCAACAATGGCAAAGGTGGCAGTCGAAGAGGGTTTAAGGTAGAAAAGTGATATAGAACCAGGAATAACGGGAACAGCTCCAGTTCTAACAAGGGACATGCTAACTTTGTTTAACCATAACAATGTTAGACTAATATTAACATTTCAGTTTAAAGTTGCTATAAAAATTTAGTGTTCAGCTGTCCATGCAAACACTTTAAATAAATTTTATAAACTTTTACATCTAACTAGTGTCAGTTTCGTGTTTTGACGCTACCTCTGGAAGCAAGAGAAACATCCTATAAAAACAAACGGTGCTCTCAAACTATTCACCTATGAAGATTAAATTCCTCTTTGTTAATCATAGAATGGTTAGAGTTGGAAGGGACCTTAAAGATCATCAAGTTCCAACCCCCCTGCCATGGGCAGGGACACCTCTCCCTAGAGCAGGTTGCTCCAAGCCCCATCCAACCTGGCCTTGAACACTTCCAGGGACGGGGCATCAACAACTTCCCTGGGCAACCTGTTCCAGTGCTTCACCACCCTCACAGTAAAGTAAAGTAATCCTACCAGTGACAACAAAAAGCCACCCAGAGTAGTTCCTCATCATTAAAACGCACTAATCCATTTTAAACCAACCTGGGGAATCACAACAGATCTCAAGCCGAGCCATCCCACGGGTCCTTGTCCTTCCGCAGGGCCGTGTCCCCGGGGCTCTGCCGCCAGCTTCCCTGCCGGGCCCGGGGAGCAGGTGTGGGCCGTGAGCGTGGGCACCGCCGAGGAGAAGGCGGCTGCTGGCCCCGCAGGTTGTATGCCTGCTCGGAAAATTGTGGCTATGTTTATTACTACGGCCCACACTGTAAGAAGTTTTTGGGTAGTTTTTTACTAAAGGATGAACTTTGAAAAGTTTATGTTTTATATGAGAAAGATAGGAAACTTTGAAGTTATTTCTTCGTAATGAACTAATTTTACATATATTTTGTGTTTTGAGGAAGAACTTTTTTAGTAGCTCTTTTCATAGCAAACAACTGCTTGTTCCAGCAGCCTAACATTTATGCAATATATTCATAATCAATAGCAAGCACATTTCTTGCCCTTGNCTCTGAGGACGAGGCACTGCGAGCGGGCTTCGAGCCCGCGCTGTCGCTCTTGGCCGGGGCGGGTGAGGCTTGCGGGGGCGGCGAGAGCGGGCAGGCAGCCCGGTGGGCGCGGAGCCGCGGCGGGGGGCGGGCCTGTCTAGTCCCGGGCTGAGGTGGCGCCGCGACGGCTGGCAAGGCCCGGTCGACGGCTGAGGAGGGGCCGTGGCTGAGCGTCTCCTCCCCGGGCCTCCTGCCGTCCNATCCCTCAGCGTGCCGGGGGGCGCCATGTCTGCTAAGGGCAGCTGCCTACAGCCGCGCCGCCGCCGGGAGCGGGCTGTCCGCCGCCGCGGTGCGCGTCCCCTGCGGCCGGGCCCGCCTCGTACCGGCAGGCGCCCNTGTTTTTCAGCGAAGTCTCTGCTGATGGTTGGGCAGTCTGCACTTTCAGAAAACTCGAGTGTGTGAATTTGTGAAAATACTTTATGCCAGCAATGGTGTGTGGGTGTCAAGGTGTTTATGAGTTTAGCCAAGTCCAGGGGTGAGGAGGAGCAAATGCCAGGCACTTGACCCAAGCTAGCAACAGGATTCTTTCATCACATTCAGTATAAATCAGAAGGTTTGCTGGGAAGTTCTCTCCCCAGGGAGCCCCTTGCCCTGGAGCCCTGAGCCCTTCCCTTCCTCCTGAAGCCGCAGCACTCGCAAAGTGCCCAGCTTCCTGGGATGGAGTGGGCTGGGGATAATCCTGGTGTATCTTATATCTGTATTGGGATCAGTATTGTTTTTGTAGTAGTATTAATGTTAATTGTCTAGTCTTGTGCTGATAAATCTGTTTATATTTCACCCTTCAGGTTTCCTTGCTTTTTTCCTTGATTCCCGGGTGAGGTGGGGGTCATTGGGTGATAGAAAAATTGTCTAAATGGCAATAAATTGTGGATTCCTCAAACCATAGCACTTCATTCATCCCCACCTCAGGCTCCAGCGCCCAAGCAGCATGGCCCAGGGCTTCATCTGGCAAGCCAGTCTGGAGGGCAAGCACCGCTCCTGAGCCCATCAGAGTGCAAGGGACCAGATTTGTCAGTAGTGCAGGACTGCGAGGAGGCTCTGAAGGGTTTACAAATAGGATGAAGGAAAGGCTATTAGATTTTGTTCTTCACAGCCTCCAAAAATAGCTGGCCCTACAAACGTGGAGGGTTTCCTCTGTGAGGTGCCCTAGATTCTGGTGGGAGATGAGGCAACTTCTCTTTTGCCTTTTTCTGGAAGCAAAAAAGTGATCACCATCACCAAAGATGTGTCGCAGCACTCTTTTTTTGCTCACAGGAGACCACGAGCAGTAACAACAAACTGTTGTTTGCCAGCTTTCAATGCCTTGTTTTCACGGGCAAAGTACAGACTTTTACAAGAAGTCAGAAGGTTGAAATCCAGGCAGTAAAACTGGTTAAATTGTTAACTTGGGTCAGGCCAGTTGCTTTTCTTTATCTCTGGCTATATTACTGTAGTTGAACGAAAGAGCTGGCCATCTAACATGACGAGCAGTTATCAGGATCAAGAGTTACTCAGACTTTTGTTTCTCTAATGTCACCAGGTAGGGCTTATGATCAATTTTAAGGTTGTAGAGTAACTTAGACTGGAAGGGTCCTTCAGGGGCTGCCTGGCACAGTCCTTTGCTCGAAGGGAGGCTGACATTGAAGTGGCACCAAGTTGCCCAGGGCTCCCTCCAGCCCAGGCTAACATTAGGAGCTCCTTCGCGCGAGTAGTCACCTTACTGAAAGGTGAAATGGTTGCAGTCAGACTCACCATATGTGTTAACTGATCCGCAGGGCTCCATCCATGAAGGAGGGAGCACACGCTAAAGGCTCTTCTTTCCAAAACAGGCTGATTACGAGTAACATGTGTGCACAGCTGAAAGCCTCAGGAGGAATTTGGCAAGATGAAGCCTGTTATTGTGGTGCACGGTGGAGCTGGCCGGATCTTCAAAGAGCGAGAAGAGGGAAGTCGTGCTGGTGTTGTCAGAGCTGTGCTGCAGGGTTATGGTATCCTGAAACAGGGAGGCAGTGCACTGGATGCAGTTGAGGAGGCAGTACGATCAATGGAAGATGATCCTCATTTTAATGCGGGTAATTTTTCAAGAATTAAGTGGGTTTAGAATTTTGAATGTTTTGCCCTGATGCTTCTGAAAATGCTGGCTTGCAGGTTTTTTGGAATGATGCACATTGCAGCGGAGTAAGTATGGTGTCACAAAATAGATTATTTCTCCGCATAAGGCACGTGAATATAGCTTGCAGCAATGTTTAAGCCTTAATGCTTGACCTTTACTATTGCCTGAGGAATACTGTTCTTTGGGATTTTAGGTGTTTTTCTCTTAATTAGTGCTTGCAATTGCTGTTTTTGTAAATAATAATACAGAAATAATGTGGTTGTGTTATATGAGTCATGAATTTACACAGTAAAGTTCATAACTGGATTTCCTAACGATTAATGTTAATTAATGTTAATGTCAATTGTCAAATACTTTTCTCCTCTTCGTAGGACCTCAGATTTATTTTTTTGATGAGTTTTAGTGAGGGGAGGCTGACACAGCAGAAGGCCATGCCGCCGTACAGAGAGACATGGACAGGATGGACAGCTGAGCAGAGAGAAACCTGATGAAATTCAGCATGGGCAAGTGCAGGGTGCTGCACCTGGGGAGGAATAACCCCCTGGAACAGTACGGGTTGGGGGCTGACCTGCTGGAGAGCAGCTCCGAGGAAAAAGACCTGGGAGTCCTGGTGGACAACAGGATGACTGTGAGCCAGCAATGGGCCCTGGTGGCCAAGAAGGCCAATGGCATCCTGGGTTGCATCAATAAGAGTGTGTCCATCAGGTCATCCTCCCCCTCTGTCCTGGTGAGGCCCAGTGTGGAGCACTGAGTCCAGATCCCCAGTTCAAGAGGATAGGGAACTGCTGGAGGGAGTAGAGCAAAGGGCTAGGAAGATGATGAGTGGGCTAGAACATTTCTCTCATGAGGAAGGGCTGAAGGACTTGGGTCTTTTTAGTTTGGAGAAGAGAAGACTGAGGGAGGATCTGATCAATGGAGTCAAATGCTTAACGGGTGGGTGTCAGGAGTATGGGGCCAGTCATCTTTCAGTGGTGCCCAGTGACAGGACGAGAAGGAACAGGTGCAGACTTGAACATAGAAAGTTCCATCTAAACACGAGGAGCAACTTCTTCACTTTGAGGGTGGCAGAGCCCTGGAAGAGGCTGCCCAGAGAGGTGGTGGAGTCTCTGTCTTTGGAGACATGCAGACCCTGCCTGGGCACGTTCCTGTGGGACTTGCTCTGGCAGGGGATTGGACTGGATGGTCTCCAGAGATCCCCTCCAACCCCATATCATTCTGGGATTCTGTTAGGTGCATACTATTATATAATTGACATCAGGATGGCATTCTCGTTTAACTTTTACTTTTCTTCACCTTTTCTCTAAATCAGTCACTAGCCTTTGGGACTCTGTTTTGCTCAGGTCAGTAAATCAGTATCTATTAGGCCTTTGGCACTCAGTGTTTCTGGGTTATGTCTCAAAATATCTCTCTGTTGAGAGAATTTAGACTTGCCATTTTAAAAGCATCAGCTACTTCAGGGCAGGAAAAAATCCTAATTCTTGAGTAACCTCTCTTCAGTGATGATCTGCCTGACATTAGGTGTCCAATGTTAATGCAGAAGCAACTTAAACAATCTTTTAGCTTAAATCTCTATTGAATCTCTTTGTCTGTAAGATTGTTTGATCTCTTTCTTGATCATACCTTGCAAACAATTGCATGCTTTCTTGGTTTTTTATACATGAGTTTTGATGGTAGTGTAAATCAACAGAACTTCAAGTTCACTGCAGTTCACTGTAATTCTAAGTGATAAAAGCTTACTTTATAATAATCTCTTTAGGCTCATTTATTGAACTTACCCACAACTGTCCGAGGTATTTGGGCACTTATGCTAAGTTGGATCACGATAACTAGCAATATTCTGTAGGTTTTGTACAGGTTTCTTTTTAACCTTTACGTTGAATCTTGTCACTAGTGCTGCTTTTTCTGAGTCGTGCTCTCTCACAGAGTGCCATCATTGAACTGGCACCTCTGGGCAGTGTGTGCTTCTCTGAAAATGATTGCATCATTTAGGGAGACTCTTCCATATTCAATGACTGATACACCGTTATAGCTTAACATTTTGCTTAATTTGCAGAATGCAGTATGAGATTGTGACGTGCTTTTTCGTGGTCCAAGGTCATATTTATCCTTAACTAAATAAATGTTGATTTATGTCTTTTTTGTTTAAAGATGTTTATTTGAGTTTGTTCTAACAATATTTATACCTTGTTGATAGTATATTAAATGAGCAATTTTTAGCAAAATTTGCTTAAACTGGACTTGAGCCTTAAGCCCTTGTTCAAGTTTGACTATGCCGATCTAAATGGCAAGTATTTTGGTAATCACTTACAGATACAATTAATTGTATCATTAGATACAGCTGCTCTCAGTAGCTGGTGAAAATGAGCTGAAAGCTATGTGGAGAGGGCCTTGATTGGAGTGGCTGTTTAAAACTCACCATGTGGTATTTATCTTTGTAAAAGAAAAATCAGGTTTACTGTATTATTTTCTAGGAAAATACAGGCATGGCTAGGAGACAGCAATAATGATTGGGAAGAATGGGCATAATGATCAAATGGTGTCCTCTTTTGAATGTTAAGGTTTAGTTATGCTGTGTAGATGTATCTTGATGTTGGCTTGGTGGAGGGGCTCACAGCATAGTGAAGTCATCATGAGGAAGAGACCTTGGTCATATTTCCTTCATGTGATTTCTTTGACTAGCAGTATTAACTAGCTTGATGTGAATGCTCCAGATATGAAAACTGTCATTATAGAATACCTTGCACACTCTTTCCTCCTCAGCCTTTGCAGGACAGAGGACAGATCTATCTTTAGACAGTGGGAATTGGAGTACTCCTCTCAGTACCCCTGCTGTGATTTGGCTAATGTCAGACACGTTTGTTATTTGTGTCCCCTTAGATTTCCTGTATTCTGATGTCTCTCAGTTTATTCCCCTGTCCTTCACTTCAAAAGTGAGCCAGACTTTTTTTATTTTCAGTGCTGCTGCAAGTGATGCCATGGTCTTGGGGGCAGGTAGTCGGTACCTGTTGTACTGAATGGCAGGTGAAAAGGCAGCCTGTAACCGTAGAAGAAATGATTCATCTTCCTTCAGATAACCTGAAGTTTAGTATGTGGCCTTGCCATGGTGTATGGGCTGGCACAGGAGCCGGTGGAATGAAATTGGGCAGCTATACAGCTCTCTAAGGCAGGTGATGAATTGTTCTTAGAGGGTGTGTGTCTCTCTTCACTGCTTTAACTCTGTAAAATGTTCAAGTCTTTCTGCCAGAGCTACTGTGTAAGTCTGTCGTGTTTAGTTTTGGCTTTTTTACTTCTCTTTACATTTAGTCTTCTCCATCCTTATTAGCAAGGCTTGTGCACTTGATGACTTAAAACTGATTATTCCCCTGTGATACAGTTATTGGCATTATTAAAAAAAACCCCCACAAGTGCAACCTATTTGCATTGTCTCATTTTGTATCTCATTAATTTTCAATTAGGTTAGTGATAGTACTGATAACTATAAAAGAAAATAACTACCTAACGTTTTATTACCCAATTTTATTATTTTTTTTAATTCCTTCAACTAATGTTTTTATTTGGTAATGAAGGACTTGTTATTTCAGGCTTTTGTTATACTAGTGAGTGGACACTTTTATTTTGCTCCATCAATTTTGGCTGTTTCTTGAAATGCTGTGTGATGTTCATTTGTTGATAGGATTGAACATTGCTATTCTGTTGGGTTATCTTGTGTCTTCCTTTGGAAGAACTCTAAAGGAAGAATGGTTTTAAGGTACACTTGAAGTACCCTGGGGGTTAAAGAATTCTGTTCATGATAGTTGGCCATTTTATCTTTCATACTTAGTATATCATGGGATTGGAAGTATGGTTTTCATCTGATCAAAGTAAAACTCAAATTTAAAGTAGATGTTGTACCCTGTGAGACTTCTATTGGCGTTTGGATTTTGTGGTTATACTCAGCAGTGTTTCTACTGTTTCGTGTGTGTTCAGGAGATACTTTCACTAAGTGAGGAAACAAACTGGGGAAATTTGCTTGGTGAGATCTAATAATTGAATCACCTGATTGCTTAGCTCTTAATGTCTTTCTTCTTTTTCCCTTCCCCATTGGGTTTTTGTTGTGTGGGGTTTTTTTTTTGTTTGTTTTGTTTTGTTTATCTTTAGGCTGTGGATCTGTTCTAAATGAAAAAGGTGAAGTTGAAATGGATGCCATTATCATGGATGGAAAGAATCTAGACTCTGGAGCAGTGTCTGCAGTTAAATGTGTAGCAAACCCAATAAAACTTGCTCGACTGGTCATGGAAAAGGTATGTGAGTGTGAAACATTTTTTCCCATAGAACTTGATCCAATGCATTGATATACCTCAATGGTGACGTTTGTGTAACTCTTTAAAGCAGCAAAGAAGGGAGAAATGAATGGCAGTGTTTGGAAATTATGTTCATGACCATGAAGAACTCTTATTTTAAGGGGTTTTGAGGGGCATTTATTAAAAAATAGCATTTCAAGGAAAGGTAAGTTCTGCTATGCAATTGAAAGCTCAAGGAGAAATTGACCTATCCCCGTCAATCTTTTTGTTCCTTCACAGGGGTTTTATTCTGTCATTTAGCTAGAACAAATAAATAAGTACAGCCAGTAGACAGTTTCACAAGACCAAAATTTTAAAACTTTGAGAATGTAGGTGGAGGGTGGAAAGATGTATTCTGACATGTTGGGAGGAATGTTGGGGTTTTGCAGGGGGATTTTTTCTGTAGATAACCTCTTTCAGTGCCCATTGTTCATACTCCAGAATCACTGATTATTTTTTTGTTGTTGTGTTCTCCGTGGGGAAGTCCTATTTAAGTCAACAATAAAGTCAAAACAACACTGTTGAGTTTTGAGAACATAGCTTTCCAAAATATTTCTTAAAAAAAAACAAACAAAAACCAAACACAAACTTTCTTTTACCTTTCTTGTCTATGACAAGGTCAGTCTTGTCATTGTGCGGTGCTTCTGGAGTTCAAAAATGTTCAGGCTTAACCTGAAAGGAAATCTTAAGATTTAACTGTACGTGACCAAGTATAATGGTGTAGCCCTAAAAGGATGAAGTGTTGTAGTCAAGTCTATTACTCTTTGCCCAGATGCAAAAATTTCTGTGTAAATGAGAAAGTTTAAATGCAAGTGTTGGCCTAAATTGCATGATATACCTTGAGGTGAGTTTCTGCTGCTTCTCCATTGAGTATAGTGAGTGATTTTGCCAGCTGATGTTACTCTTCTGTTCGCCTTGGACAGGAATTTTGGGACACCAACCCAGGATATTTCACATTACATTTCAGAGTGTGTTTTGCTTTGTTTTGCTGTGCACAGTTAAAAATAATTTTAACTCTGTGACCCATGGGTAATAAGACTGTAGTTTTCCTGGTGTCCTAGGCATGTTAGGGTGCTTATTTCGCAGTGTTTTTGAGATGGCTCTCTGCCTTGAGGAATTTTTATACATGCAGCTCCCAAAACCAAGCAAGTTGAAAGAACCCTCCCTACCTGCTTGTAATTTTCTTTCTTTCTTTTACTGTTATGGAACAATATGGGCTCCATCTGGTGGCCAGAATAGCTTTTCTAGATTGTTGTTGTGCACATTTATCCTGTGCACGGTCACATTCTCACTGGGCTCAAACTTGTCCAAATTCATGGGGTAGAAGAAAGGACACCAAAATAATTTCCATTCAGGATTTATTGTGCCGCTGAACATGGCAGCCTCAGAGATGAACGGCTTTTAGGGCTTTAATTAATTGAACAACTCCTTGAGAAAGCAGTTAAATTCCCATTGAATCATTCCTGTTTGTAGTGAACATAAATAGAATGATAATGGCTTTTATGTTTTTAAACAGGACATGTAATCCCCCTCAGCTCCAGCACTTCATTTGATGGCCATCTCGTGATCATTAGAGCACTGATTCATTGGCATATGTGAACTGTGTGTATGTTTTTCTCCACTGTATCATCCAGCCCTTTATGTTAGAAAACTTAGGTTAGAACAGAGAATTCTCCAGGTGAAGGTCCAAATTTTTGCTGCGCTTTGTGCACTGCCAAGATTACTAAATAAAGAACAGTGATGGTATGACTTTCAGGCCAACTGCAGAAATTTGGGAGATTTTCTCATCCCTGTTTCCCATGAAATTAACTAAACTTGCCAAGATTTGTTGTTAGTAAGATCTCTGGGACTTTTTTTTTTTGTCCTTTTGGATTATAAGTGAATCCCAGAAAAATTAGGCACTTAATGTAAGTAAACATATTCATGAAACTGTAGAAGAAGGATGAGACAGATTAAGTGTGGGCTTGGGTTATATGGTCCTGTTCTACCAGCTCTTTTGATCAACAAGATATATCAAAGAGAAAAACAAATAAAATTCTCCTTGAGATAGCTCTTCAGCAAAGACTGCAAAACCCAAACCACCCTACCTTAGAAACTTACTCCTCTATATACAAGTGTTTCTTGTTTGTGCAGCTTAGGAAGGTGGGTATCACCATCAGCATATGAGAGGGAACCCTTTGAAAAAGTTTTAATAAATAACTTCAGTTTTTTACAATAAAACGTTAAAAAAAAACCCAAAACTTATTTAAGGGATGATATAAAGTCTTAACTGCTGAAGAAAGCAATTGATGGAGAATACAGCCTTCTGATACAGATAAGTCAGAAGAAAAGTTCCATGTATTTCCTGAAGAAAAAATAAGAGCACAAACCCAACCACCAAACCCAATTTGAGTTGTTGGATCATGTGCTTCTGGTGGTTTGGTGGCAGAGGGGGGCAGTATTGCACAAAGAAGTTGGCTTCCCAGCCAGAGAACATGACCTTCTTTACAAATAGGGAGGTCTTTTATTGTCCAGTAACATCTTTCAGCGTGTAAGCCTGGAGTTCACTCTTTCACATATACAGAGGACTTTTGCCTTGTAATCCTTAAGTCTTGTTCCATAAAGCAACTCTCATGAACTAAGGACTTAATTTGTCAATAAAAAGGCACTTAAATTTTCAGAAATGTTTGATGTCAGGGCCACCACGCCAGGAATGTTTCTAAAGTGTAGTCACGTTTCCTGCTTCTGTGACTACCTGAAGGGTTAGTGCAAGGACTGCAATAGGCCTAAGTAACACCAGCCTATGTGTTTTGGGAAGAGGTTTGGCTGAAATCCTTTAAAATAATGCAGTGCTATGGGTTGGTCCTGAAGCTCTGAAGAGCTGAAGTCTGAAGCTCTGAGACTGTAAGTGTCCTGCAGAATGCAGCATGACACAGGAGTAAGCCAACCTCTGGCATCCTCACTTCAGGCTGAGAGCTGAGTATGCGCCACTTTGGTCCCCTGCTAGGCTCTGCAAGCCTCTAGCACCACGTGGTTCTGCTTCGTGGACCTCAGCTGGTACCTGTGTGCCGTGCATGGACGTGAAAGCTTGCTTGAGGTTAGGTGCTGTGCTCTGAAGTGGCTCTGTGCTGTAGAGTCAGACTGGTGCTCCTCCAAAACCTTCCCTGGCTGTGATGAGCAATTTAGAGCTGTGTAGTGTCCAAGCACCAACTTCTTGGACCACATGTTAAAAAAAAATAATAATAAATCTACATTTTAGAGCCTCTACCAAAGTATAATGATTAATGCAACAAATTGATCTGGGATGTTACTCGAAAATAGGAATTAACCAAGCTGTATAGGCTTTGAAGCATGGATTTGACTAAGGATATTGACTTAGCGGCTGGTCTAAGTGCTTTGCTACATAAAGGAATCAAAATAGAGCTTCTGCAAATGTTAGAAGAGAGCAAATATTTTTGGGTCAAACTCGTAAGAACAGTGTTCTGTTCTTAAATTTGAAATTCTGGGTCTATAGGAGTATAGCAGCTAGTTGAAGGAAATATTTAAAATAAAATGGTTTAGCTGATGGTACAAAACACTTTAGTGTGTGATTTTTTTTTTAATTATTATTACTGTTTTACGAGGTGTAATACCTTCAAACCCCACAGTAATTTATTTACCTTTCTTTCCATCTAAGTAAAATCCTTCTAGATCTCTTAGTTAACTAGAGAAAACAGTTAGTTCAGTAGTGATTTGGTGACTGACTGGACACAGTACAAAGAAGTTGCATGCAAAAGAGCAAATTTACCAGGTTTTCTTCTCCCATTATAATAAGTGTTAAATAAATAAATGTAATACTTTTCTACTAATGATGAAATCTTGTATTTGTGTTTTGGAGGGCTGAAAATGGTTTCAGCTAGTGGAAAAGGATACAGGCATAGAAATCTAGAAAGTTTGGAAATAATATTTGTCATTTTCTTTGTGTGGATACTGCTAAAAAAGAGTGATTATAGGAAAATATTCAGCAGAAGGCAAAACAAGAATTGTTAATTAATCTTTCTTCTGTCTTCTGCAGACGAAGCACATGCTGCTGACTGACCGTGGTGCACACCTATTTGCTCAGGCCATGGGTGTTCCTCAGATTCCAGGGGAGAAACTCATAACTGAGAGATCCCGGGAGAGATGGAAGAAGAACCTCGAGCCAGATTCCAACCCTGAAGAGTTTCAGAAGTAGGGGTTTTGTCTAATATTTTTTCTTTTTAGATTTGGATAATTTAATTAGTGCTATCAGTCTAAAATAAAAAACAAACAAACAAACCAAAAACCAGCAAAGATTTAACGCCTGTGCTCTGATTTGGGAATACTTTGAGTGTTAAATGGTTTGATACAGGCTTCACAGTATGTCCTCAGTGAAAGTAATGGAAAAATCAAGCTTTCAGTGCATTTGCTCAAGTATAAGTGACTGGAAAAAACTTGCTGCTGCTTAAGATCATCAGCCCCACTGCTTTTGTGGCATTAGTATAGAACAAAGTTAGAACTTGTTGCTCTTAAAATCACCAGTTGCAGAAGTGCGTACGGCAGCTTTAACAAACAGCAGACACCACTTTGTCTAGTTCTTTTCCATGGAGCACTAGTCCCTCTGTGAATCGCAGTGCGAGAGTAATTTGAAGAGGTGTTAATTAACAAGGACCCTGACAGCAAGCAACAGAAAACCATAATGCTGATGCGGGGCTAAGAGACAAAATAGCAGATGCCTTATAAGTTGAATGGATATAGAATAAGTCCGTGTAACTTCACAGGTACGGGATAATGAAAGACTGAGACAGCCAGGAGTGAGCGATCCAGGTGACCCGTGCTGCATCACAGTGAGTGCAGTACGTAGGAGTAATTCTTGATTGAACAAAATCATTACTACTAATAGCATCCTCTGGTTTACTACAGGTACTTGTTGAGGTTCTTGTTTCTGTCACTAACTAACAATAGAGAAATGACACAATAGAGAAATTACTTAGTTTTGCCTGCCTTGTGATGTTTCTGAGTCAACTAGCTATGCAACAGATTGTTTATATCTTCTTTGCCTTTGTTCTGAAGATGAACAAAGAAAATGTGATACTGAAGCAAGAAAAAAGTTTAAAGGGACAGTATGAAATAGGGTGTAGTTGTCTATTTGCTGCACTGTAGGTAACGTATGTCAGACACATTCCATTTGTTATTTATCACCAGTTGAGCTCTTGTACCAAAGAAGGTGGCTGCTGTGTGTGTGATCTCTCTGCTTCTTTTATTCTCACAGTTGCTTAAGGTAAATACATAACTAGGAAAATATCCATCTCCATGCATCTTTCTTAATTTCTCGGGAGGATCTAACTTTAGTTAGTTGAGGGGTGCCACATGAGTGTGCAAGAGAGTACTGGATTTACTAATCGACTTTTCAACAAGTCATTAGTAACAGATGGATGGGTGGGAAGCCCATCTGCACCATCCTATCAGTTTGAGATGGAGGTCTGTCTCCACATAAATGTCAGAGCAGTTTGTAAGGCCTGTGATTCATCAGTCAACTTTGAATTGCTGTGAATGAAGTGCAGGGACTGACAGGATGGTATTTTACATAAGCAGGAGGGAACAGGAAATTGGTTCTCTGAGAAATTGACTGTGGGTTTGACTGGACGCAAAGACTTTGACTTAATTAGCTCAGGTTTTGTGGGGCTACAGAGGGATCCTCACTGGTACCCAGGCAACTTCCAAAGGTATTCCTGTTCCAGCCACCTGCTGGGCAGGTCCTTGAAGGACTGTTCCACATTCTTTTCCTATGTGAAGTAATTCAGATTTTTTTGGTATATGTCTCCTAGCCAGATACTGGTTTATATTCCTACTTAAATTGCCAAGATCAAAATACATGGACACCCAAACTGTTGCTTTTCAGCAATATCTTGCTTCTCAGTACAGGAACTGTTACAGTAAGTTACAATAGCCTTTTTAATCTGAGTATGAACACGCATGTACATTTTAAGCAGCCTTTTATATATGACTCTTCTGTGCTGAAGAAATAAAGCAGTAGCCGAGACTTCTGTTTCCTTCAGTGCATGAAGATTTTTAAGCTGATGTGCGGTTTCAACAGCTTCTACTGGCCAAGTGATTTAAACCTCAAGATTGCGTAGCTACAAAGACAGAAATATGTATTAATGATGCGTTGTGAGCAATACTAGTTGAAAGGCACATAAATAGCTTGGCAGGGGGGAAGGGCTTTCCGACATTTAGGGGAATAAGGAAGAGGAAAGAGGAGGAACAGGAAGGAAATTATTCAGTGCATTCATAACGTGACTCTCCTTTTCTATATTCACTCATTTACATGCATTGTCATTGATAGTTCAGGTTAACCTCCTGTTGAGACAGCAGAGACAACTCTGGCATCTTTGACTTGCTGTTTAGAGGAAAGTTATATGTCGGGTGTGTCATAGCCAAAAAAGCTACTCCAGAGCTGATAGCTAGAAATATTTCTGCCCTCTGTGCTTTTGTATTGTGGGCTTTTTCGTACTCAGGTTGAAGTTTCCATGCTATGAAGATAAACAAGTTATGGGGAGAGATAAAAAAGAAAGAAGAAAAAAAAAGAGTGTTTTTTAAAGATGCCTGGGAAATAAATGCAATGTACTTTGGCAGGTATGCTTTAATTCTACCTAATTTTGTGAACTGTTTTTCTTGGCAGAGACCTTGGAACAGTCGGTGCTGTTGCTGTAGACAGTGAAGGAAATGTAGCTTGTGCAACATCCACTGGAGGACTTTCTAATAAACTGATTGGCCGTGTTGGTGACACAGCATGCATAGGTATGGGGTGTGGGGTCTTGCCCCTCATTTTTTGGAGGTACCTCATTTAAAGAAAGAAAAGAGCAAGAAGTATTACACATGCTCCTGTTCTGTAATGAAATGAAACCTGAATACCGTACGTCTGAAACGGAGGCAGACATTGCAGTGCATCAAAACTCAAGCTCCTTAACACAGCGTGGAGATTGCAGTTAAGGACTGGGAGCAGAGGTGTAGTGCTGTCATTATCATCATCGTCCAACACTTTTCTGTCTGGAAAATGGGAACATGAATTTCTTTTTTTCTGTGCTTTCCTGAATGCTAACATTTTTTCTCTGTTTTTTTGTTTTTATTCGTTGTGATAAAGCTCTCCTTTTGTACATCCATGCTTACAGCTAAGTCAACAACCATAGCCTATTCCATACCAAGATGCTGGTTTCTTAATACTTAAGGAAGTAGGTGTAATTATATTTAGTGTTTGTTATATCAGTGAGCCAGGATTGTAAAATGACTGGCAACCTTGAGTAACTGCCTGTTCTTAGAGAGCCCTGATAGGACTGCCTGAGAGCCTACTACATGCAGTATGGAATAAAGGAAATATTTTAAGAGATCTCCTATCCAAGTATAGAGAGACATGTGAAATCCTTTCCCCAGACAATGACTTCTCATGGGACAGACTTGCAATTTGATTGCTTCAGGTTCTACCGTACAGTTAGCATTTGGAAAATAATTATTTTTAGTAAAACGTATTCCAAACTCCAATAGCACTGCTGTTGGCAGTACATAATTATCATAAAGCTAATACTAACTTTCTGTTGCACCCTAAGTTGCTAATATTTTGATACCCTCTGCATTTTGATGAGGATTTTCAGCTTCGTTTCTGACTGCAAATACTCTTCTTTCACATAGATAATATTCAGGGCTCCTAGGTATGGACATAGGTGTGTGAAGGACAAGTGAAACTAGGTGCCGTTGAGCATGTTGCTTGCAACTTTCACTCTTACTAGACATCTGCAGGGTTGGATACAGAAATGCCAGCTGTAAATAACAGAGCCTTTTGAAAGGGGACTTTGACAGACTGATTGTGGCAGTTTTACCAGCTGTGAGTCAGGGTCCACTGAAGCAATCTGATCTGATCAAGAAAGTACAGAAGGGAAGAAGCTTTCATGGCTCTTCCACGCCTCTTTCCCCTCCTCCAGTGCCTTGTTTATAATGCTCTGGTATGTTCCTCCCCAGCTCCTGGGAAATATTTTTCTTAGGAGATGTGCTAGAAACATGGGTATTGAGCAAGCAGAAGCTTGGTAGGGAACAGGGTGTGGAACGTGCCAGCAAAAAAGGATGGGAATGAAAATAGGGGAAAAAAATGAGAGGGTGGTGGGAGTTCAACAGAGGAAATACAGTGCTTGTGTTGGGGACTGGCAAGGTTCTTCGGGGTGCTTTGTGATGCTTCGCTGGAGCTCAGGCTCTTCAAGTCTCTCATCTGCTTTTGCGGATGAGTTCCCCTCAAATTTCGGCAAATTGACCAACGACCTCCCAAGATCTTTCTTTATATCTTTTCAGTTGGTATGTGTGACCTGTTTAACTAACCAGGTCGCTTTTGCCAAATGTTTGTCCCAATTTTTAAAGGTTCCACCTCCCATTGCTTTCAGAGTGGTTTTCAATAGTCCATTGTATCTCTTAATTTTTCCTGAAGCTGGTGCATGATAGGGAATATGATACACCCACTCAATACCATGTTCTTTTGCCCAAGTACTTATAAGATTGTTTTAGAAATGAGTCCCATTGTCTGACTCAATTCTTTCTGGAGTGCCATGTCACCACAAAACTTGCTTTTCAAGGCCCAGGATGGTATTCCGGGCAGTGGCATGGGGCACAGCGTAGGTTTCCGGCCATCCGGTGCTCGCTTCTAGCACTGTAAGCACGTAACACTTAGCCCGGCGAGTCTGAGGGGGTGTGATGTGGTCTGTTTGCCAGGCTTCCCCAGATTTATATTTCAACTGCTGGTCTCCCTACCACAAAGGTTTTAACCTTTTGGCTTGTTTGATTTCGGCGCATGTTTCACAGTCGTGGATAACCTGCGCAATAGCGTCCATGGTTAAATCCACCCCTCGGTCACGGGCCCATTTGTATGTTGCATCCCTTCCTTGATGACCTGAAGTGTCATGAGCCCACCGAGCTAAAAATAGTTCACCTTTATGTTCCCAGTCCAAATCTGTCTGGAAAATCTTAGCAGCCTGGTCCACTTGCTGATTGTGTTGATGTTCCTCAGTGGCTCGACTCATGGGTACGTGAGCATCTACGTGACGTACCTTCACGACTAGTTTCTCTAGCCGCTTGGCAATATCTTGCCACAATTCAACAGCCCAGATGGGTTTACCTCTGCGCTGCCAGTTGCTCTGCTTCCACTGTTTTAACCATCCCCACAGAGCATTTGCCACCATCCATGAGTCGGTATAGAGATAGAGCATTGGCCACTTTTCTCGTTCAGCAATGTCTAGGGCCAGCTGGATAGCTTTTACCTCTGCAAACTGACTTGATTCACCTTCTCCTTCAGTTGCTTCTGCAACTTGTCGTGTAGGACTCCACACAGCAGCTTTCCACTTTCGACGCTTTCCTACAATACTACAAGATCCATCAGTGAATCAATGATCAATGTGTCCTGCAATTCACATTAATTCTCACAGCTGGCTGCATTCTTCATCAACGCACGAGCCGAGTGATCCCCCGCTAAGAGTTGCAAAACATCCTGTTTCTCTCTATCTGAGAGTTCATTATATGGTGGGGCCTCCTCAGCACGTGTTACCATGTTGTTTAGTGGCATTGTGAAGTCTCTGCCTTCAGGCCAGTTTGTGATCACTTCTACAATTCCTGGACGATTTGGGTTTCCTATTCGAGCTCGCTGTGTAATTAAGGCAACCCACTTACTCCAGGTAGCATCGGTGGCATGATGAGTAGAAGAAACTTTACCTTTGAACATCCAGCCCAACAGTGGTAATCGGGGCGCCAGGAGGAGCTGTACTTCAGTACCAGTTACCTCTGAAGCAGCTCTAACTCCTTCATATACAGCCAATATTTCTTTCTCTTATGGAGTATAATTGGCTTCACATCCTCTGTATCCCCGACTCCAAAATCCTAGAGGTCGACCTCGAGTTTCCTCTGGTACTTTTTGCCAGAGGCTCCAGGTAGGGCCATTGTCTCCAGCTGCAGTATAGAGCACATTTTGAGTGTCCTGTCCTTTTTGGACTGGTCCAAGTGCTACTGCATGCACAATCTCTTGTTTCATTTGGTCAAAGGCTTGTCGTTGCTCAGGACCCCACATGAAAGTATTTTCATCAATTAACTTCATACAAAGCTCTCTGAAAATACCATATAAAACAGTCTGGAGGAACGACATGGCATCGGCTGTCTGTTTTAATCTCTAAACAAGCTGGAATTCAAACTATTCAAAACAATCTAGCGGAGCTCTAATCGTTCCACAGTCGAGCCCCATGTTGGGCGCCAATAAATCTGTTGTGGTTCTGAGCAAATCAGAAAAGGACAGATGATCCCTCCCTCCCCCTTTTAGAAAAAAAAGAGGAGAGGGAGAAATTAAAGAGATTCAGGAGTTTAGAAAAATTAAACTACTTTAATAAAAACATAAAGAATAATAATATAATGAATAATACAAGAAAATTTTTAAAAAAAAGAAGGAAAGGAAAGGAAAGAAAAAAAAAAAGTATACAGTGTATACCAAACCTTACTAAGCTCCCAAGATGACANAGAAAATTGGTTCATTTTACCTCAAACCAGGACAGACCTGGCATTCTGCATCCTGTCATCAGGATGAGGATCAGCGTCACTGCTGATCCTTAATATATCATCCATTGCTATTTTGCAAAATATTGTTGGCCTGCTTCTGCTTCTTGTACCACAAGCAGATCACTAGTCTTCTAGCCCTACAAACTTGGCCACTGACTCCATCCAGCATTTGCTGATCTCTGTCATACATTTGACTTTTCAAACTTAAGCGGAAATGAGAAAGAAGTTTGTTACTGCCGCCTCACTCCTAGAAGTTCACAGAATTGCTGGACGTTTAAGAAAAGTTTGATACCTACTTTAAACAATGCAGAACTTGTGATAGAAAATACTGCCTCCTTTTTGTTTTTTTCTCTCCTCTGAAAAGGAAGTGGAGGTTATGCTGATAACCATTCTGGTGCCACTTCAACCACAGGACATGGGGAGAGCATTATGAAGGTGGTCTTAGCCCGACTGATCCTCTATCACATGGAGCAAGGTATATTCCAAACTTTCTATCAGCTGAAATAATGAGGATGGGAAACATTGCCTAATGACAGGTGTCGATTTATACACCATCATCCTAGACCAGTTGTCAGAAGAGTTGTGCCCTGGGGTAGGTGGGGTGGGTTCCTCTCTTTAAAAATAAAATGAAGTATTAATAAAGCTAAGATAGTCTTAGGTGGACAACAGTGTCTGTGCTGCTTGATGTTTAATTATGCTTGGATCAGTGTACATTTAAAGACATTATTGTCTACTTTGTTCCACTGAAGTTCTCTTTAATATTTTTTTCCCAATTATCAAGTAATATTTTGTGAAGAGGGAAGTAGAAAAAAAGTAAAAGGAAGATATATCTAAGGAAGCAGCATGGGAGGGCTAGAGAGAGAGAATCAGAGCTGAAATAAAGCATAGGCTATCACCTTTATAATAACTGCTGTTTATTTTAACAACTGTGAGTACAGCAATAGAAATGCTTTTAAGACATCTTATCTATGCTTTAAATTTTCGTTTTGTTTTGGAAAATGCACTAAACTGACTGGATGGGTATGTAGTAAGCAGCTGACACAGTATGTCTTATGTGACTGTAATATAATCTGACTGTGGGAAGACCCTTTGGAGTTTTACCTTCGTGAGTTAGTCTGTCATCTAAACCCTTGATTATATTACAGTCCATAAACACAGCCAGACAACATACTTGTATTGCTTGCAGTTGAAGAACCATTAATATAGATATCACCATTATTTTTAGAAAGCCATAGCTTTTGGGCAGTACACTGTAACTTGCTTTGAGACCAACCGAACTGGAAATAGTTGGAAAACTTTCAGTTTACATTTTCATTGGAGAAGCAGTAAGTAGAAAGACAAGTAACAGCTGAGAATATTTTTGCTATGCTTTATAGAGCTGTTTTGCATTTAATGGGTGCATTTCTCTGTAAATCTCTTGGCTAATGTGATAGTTTCAGCATAAAATACAACTTACAAAGCTCCAACACATTTTGATTTCCCCTTACTCTCTGTATTATGTCCCTAGCTATTCAATTTGTGAATGGCTGCCTAAGCTGTATCTAGTCTAAACTTTGCCTGGAGAAGAGAAGGCTCTGGGGAGACCTGAGAGCAGCCTTCCAGGATCTGAAGGGAGCCTACAGGAGAGCTGGGGAAGGGCTCTTTGTCAGGAAGTGTAGTGACAGGACAAGGGGTAATGGTTTTAAATTGGAAGAGGGGAGATTTAGATGAGATCTTAGGAAGAAGTTCTTTACTGTGAGGGTGGTGAGGCACTGGAACAGGTTGCCCAGGGAAGGTGTTGATGCCCCATCCCTGGAAGTGTTTAAGGCCAGGCTGGATGGGGCTTGGAGCAACCTGCTCTAGGGAGAGGTGTCCCTGCCCATGGCAGGAGGGTTGGAACTTGATGATCTTTAAGGTCCCTTCCAACTCTGACCGTTCTGTGATTCTATGTAAACCAGTTTCTCCTCTGGCCTGAAATTAACTGCATTGCAAATCTATGCATTGATAGCAGTCATCTGGCTTGTGATAAATCAGCATGAAAGGCAAATGAGGTTCAAATTAAAAGGTGTTTGTTGTGGGTTTTGTTGTTGTTGTTGTTGTTGTTGTTGTTGTTGTTGTTGTTGTTGTTTTAAAGAGGCAAGAAAGAAAATGAACCCACATGAGTGCATGTTTGATTTGTTTGCACTTGTTCACCCTGCCTGTGCTTGCTCTGCCTTCATTCATCCTGCCCAGAAGTATAACTCAGCTGCCAGGAAAACACGTCAGCAATAGACTTTTTTTCCCTTCCCCCTGCATGTTTCCATGAAGGTGCCAGAAACAAACCTTCAAGTTATTGTAACTTTTTGAGTCCTTGAACAGTGAACTGAAGTTGCATATTTAAGAGCAAACTATAGAGCTCTTTTGTAATTCTGTTCAGCTACTTAGTAGCTCACATAGTAAATATCTTCTTTTGAACCAATGCTGGAAAATTTACTGTAATATTTCGGGAGTGAATTGCTTTGCCAGTCTTAACAGCTGTTGGAATCACCCTCTTACAGTGGCAGCTGTTGTCTTGATGAAAAAGCAAATAGTGAAATACTGACCCGTTGAAGTCATTGCCTCTGACTTGAATAGTCACAGTGTCACCCATAACTTCAGAGGAAAAAGCTTTATCCTGTCAGTCAGCAGTGCTGTGAACAATTCTGACTCTGCTGGTTTGGTTTGGTTTTAACTCAAAATTTGCAGGGTAGGCATGAAGGTCAGTTTTTGTTCTGCAGCCTGAGCTGCATAACATTACCATGGTATGTATCTTAGAACAATTAGGCCAAGCCAGCTGCATTCCTGAACATGCATTCAATCTTGCAGTGGACGAGTATTTTGCAGCTATTACAGGCCTGTGTGTATGATGTACACATTAACTTTTGATTTATTTAGAAAATACTCCTGTTAATATGAATTAAGTGTAATGAAAAGATAGAATCATAGAATCATAGAATGGTTTGAGTTGGAAGGGACCTTAAAGATCATCAAGTTCCAACCCCCCTGCCCTGGGCAGGGACACCTCTCCCTAGAGCAGGTTGCTCCAAGCCCCATCCAACCTGGCCTTAAACACTTCCAGGGATGGGGCATCAACAACTTCCCTGGGCAACCTGTTCCAGTGCCTCACCACCCTCACAGTAAAGAACTTCTTCCTAATATCTCATCTAAATCTCCCCTCTTCCAATTTAAAACCATTCCCCCTCGTCCTGTCACTAGACTTCCTGAATATAGAGTTGCTTTGCTGGTCCATTCTCTGGTGTTTAGTACATTGAGTCCTCCTCCTGCCTGAGACTTTCAGAAGTTTCAGGAGGAGTAACGCTCATTTCTGATTTTGATAAATTGTGACTGTGGAGTACGTGCTTTGCACTCCATTGCTCCAGTGGACTTGGAACATAGATGATGGAAATTTCTGATAGTTTTAATGTGGTTTTATTTCAAACTGTAAATTCTTCAGACCTAGTTTGTTGGAAACCTTTGATGGGAAGCTTGCAGATTGGCATTTTTCCCTCCAAATGATGGTGTAAGAAATGTTGTGTCTCGAACACAGACTTGATGAGTTAGTCCAGGTGAAACACTGAAACTGAACTGCAGTCTGAAGCTATTGAAATCCTGCCTTGGTAGCAGCAGCATACCATAGCAGCTGTTAGCAACTGCCCAGAGCCTTCCTATAAACAGGTCCTTTGCTACACTGGAAGCTTCATGCTAGTTTAGTTGAAGGGAGAATTAGATCTGTCTGGCTTCATGGGAAGGGATGAAACTTGACAGGAATTCTAAAACTTATTTCAAGACTGATACCATGAAGTTATCTTGTGCTTCTTTTCAGGAATGTCACCAGAGATGGCTGCTGACACTGCGTTAGACTACATGAAGGCACGAGTTGGGGGCTTGGGAGGTGTCATTGTTGTTAACAGTTCAGGAGAGTGGGCAGCAAGGTTCTCCACCAAGCAGATGTCCTGGGCTGCTGTAGAGGATGGCCAGCTGCATTACGGGATTTATGCTGGGGAAAGGCGTACAAAATCTGTGGATGAAGCACTTACATCGGCAAGTGGGGGATTCTGAGAATGAAGAAACCAACTGAGGAAGAATAAGATCTCCAGGTTTTCTGGAGGACCACGCCAGTTGATGTGATCTTTCTGAAAGACCTGTGCTCTTGATTGGCTCACAGGCATTGCCACATTTACAGTTAAAATTAATTCTGGACACAGTCCTTCGGTGGTCGTGGATACATGTATAGTGTTTGTTAATGCCTGTGGGAAATCAGGAGATCTGCTCTTCTAGGTAAGAAAGAGGACAGTCAGTAGGTTTCTTGGTTAGCATGCCTTAATCTTGTATTAAAGGGAGCCTGAGTTTCAGTATTACAGGAACTCCTTTCCATGTCCATTCTCAACAACTGCTACCAGGATGATTTGAGAGACGACTGCTTATTAATTAAGAAACTTAATTTTGAAAATTGCATCACACTCCAGAGTCTTTTGAGCAGTCATCCAGTGACAACAAAGTGCTAACTGCCAGTGAGATACCACCAAAGAGCAGTGAAGAGTTAAGAAGTCATTGTCACAGGCTTGAGGTAACTGTCAGGGGAACTGATAATGAAGTAAAGACATTATTTTTTTTTTCCAGAGATGGGAAATATGGTGCTTTCTAAGGAGTCGTATTTGATTCCATTCATTGCCATCAGACCTACAACTGAAAAACAGAGAGAACAAGCTACGATATTTTGAAGTGTATGTGTATAGTTAAGAGGAAAGATGATAATGACTTACTTCCTAAATAAACAGGCCATAGGTCCTTCTCTCCAATTCTGCATTAAGCAAATTACTCCTGGTGAAGTACGGTCTATTCCTGCCACAAATAGAATGAAGATGCTGAAAGAAAGCACCTGAACCGTTTTTTTAAATAAATCTGGTTTTAACACATTTAAGAAAAAGAAGGAAAAAAAAGAAGATATGATGGTGGCAGATACCCCCGTGGCTTTTGTGCTGTCACCAGGCTGTGCCTGTCTCTGTGGGGTGAGGGCATCTGCTAGAAAACAGACTTGAAATTTCAGATGCGAAGATGCATGGTGTGTATTTTCCTGGAGACAAACCTCCAGAAGTCCTGTATGTAACGGGAATCCTTGTATAACAATTCAGGTCCTCAGAGGAGCACACAGGAGCTGTGAACTGATCTGCACCCCTCTTCCGTGGAGTTTATTGTATTTGAACTCTTTTATCTCCGGTGAGGCTGTGGGGAG
Source organism: Thinocorus orbignyianus (assembly GCA_013400375.1). Lineage (NCBI taxonomy): Eukaryota > Metazoa > Chordata > Aves > Ciconiiformes > Thinocoridae > Thinocorus > Thinocorus orbignyianus. Next base: position 607,782 of record VXBW01004049.1, read on the forward strand.
ATTAAACAACTACTCTGGAGCCACCAAATGCATCCGAGGCAGGGCCAAGATTAGGATATTGATCTCTGGCTGCCGCAGTCCCAGGCTCAGTTCACCACATGATGTTGTTTTTACAGATAACGTGTAGACAAGTAGATCTTGACGTACACAAAGCTGGGCAGCCTCTCAGTAAACTGAGCAGGGTTTAGCTGGTCAATTCCTCTGATTTGAGCGTGCCTCACACTTGGTCCTGGTAATCTCAGGAGCTGTTGTGTATTTCCATATTTCCAGTGAAACCCACTTGTGTCCTGAAGCACACTGGACATTTTTTTTTTTTTTAATTTTTTCTCTTTTAGACTAGAAATAAGCCTAATTAGGATTCTTTTTTTTTTTTTCTTGTCAGATTGAGATCTGCAGGGAAGTTACTTAAAAGAAATTCTGCTTCAATCCTCTTTTAAAAAAAGCCTGCAACACAATGGTGGAGATTCTCAGTCCAAACCAACGGCAGCTTGTCAGTCCTTCTGATTTCTTGTTTGAGTATGAAATAAGAAAAATGGGAAAAGTCCCACAGACGCCAGTTTTAGCTCCAAGTGCTTTTAGTGAACTCACCCTGTATCACCTGAGGATACTCTGTTTCTGATCTCTGAATGCCAGAGAAAAGGCAAGTACCTACTTGAGATCTGAAATAAACTGAGCACAAAGTAATTCAAGTGTATTTGTATTGTAAAACTCATCTCCCAGTATCTACAGTGGTGTAAGAATATTGCCATTCCTGCAACCCCGGAACTCTCCAATCCACCTGAGCTGCTGAGGTGTAGACCAGAACCACTGCTCCACGTTTCCAGCCTAGGAGCCAACAAAGGACCCTGCTCACCCCCGCAGAGCCCATGGGAAGTCTGGCAGCCCTGCAGGAGCTGCACTGGCGTCTCAAGCGCGTCCAGTTATCTAACAGCCTTCTCCACCCTTCTTTGTTACTGGATGCACGATGTCATTTGTCAGAGTGCCAGAACTGGAGACATGCTGAATATGTGAATACCAAGGAAGTGGTTTCCTTAGCAATAACAGGCACGTGAAAGTCAAAACTTCCTTTCCTCCTCATGTGACCTTTTTCAAAGCAATTCAGCCCCCCGGACAATGGGAGTGAATTCCAGGCACTCGCAGTATTCCTGCGCTGCCAAACGGCCAACTTAGCTTTTTATTAAGGTAGCATTTTATTTCTCTTTAGATGTTCCCCACCAGGGATTTGGGGTGTTTATGCGTATGGGGTAGTGTTTCCTGAAAGCAAAATGACCTAGCATCATAGAAACAAATATACAGAAAACAAGTCATTTTCTTGCCATCTTACCAAAACATTTTTTATGCGTAAGATCCAAACCCCTTTCTGTTAGGAGGAAACAGGCGTGAAAGCTCTTACCAGCATGTCTTTTAATAGCTGGACCTCCCAGTTCTGGAGTCCTCAACAT